>CAKNYM010049493.1:161966-263071 GCA_932195095.1 Andricus curvator
CAAATTTTACACAAATCTAATACCTTCTCTAGATGAGAATGTAAAAAAAATAAAAAATTCTATTTTCAACCAAAACTTTACGAGACATGAAAAAAATGTTGAAAACAACATTTTTCATCTCAGAAAGATGAACAAGTTTTGTTGGAATCATTTTTTAAAAAAGCATATTGTTTATTTTAATTGTAAAAAATAACATGAAAAAAAATCAATTTTTGGAAAAACGACACAAGATACAAAAAAAATGTATAACCGTTGTTCGCCAAAAAAGATCTACAAATTTGTTATCAATTATTTTTTGATAGGACCCGTAGTTTTTATTTTAATCGTAAAAATTACACTCAAAAAAATTAAAATTTTTGAAAAAAGGCACAAGGTACGGAAAATTGAATAGACAAAAGTCATTTTCCAAAACAAGATTGACAAATCTGTTATAAATTAGTTTTTGACAGTACGTGTATTTTTTATTTTAATCGTAAAAAATAACATTAAAATAAAAGAAAATTATTTTAGAAGAACGACGCGCACTTTTTCATGTTATAAAAACAAGACAAGGATAATAAGTATGTTCCAATATCAATGCAAGTTATGAATTGTAGTAATAATTATACATTCATTAAAATGATACATTTTGCAGGGTGTGAATATAGAGTAATTCCAATTAAGGAAGAATATTGAAGTAATAATAAACAAAATTGTATACAGGGTGTTCTAAAAGAATGGGACCAATGACTAACACGAAAGTTGTAGCATTTTTAACGCCCGATTGACAGGTGACCTTGACCTTGACAATCACCTTCACAAATCGTGGACCAATCGAAAATTTGACCTTGGAAGGTCATGACAAGGTTAAATAACGTACAGGAGGATGACTCGACTGGCATGCATTTTTAAAGAAAATGTCCAATGCAAGAGTTGTAGCATTTTTGACGTTCGATCGAATGGTGACCTTGACCTTCACAGTCATTTCAAGGTAAAATTGATTTTTGAAAATGGGAAACCCTATCTTTGACCCCGGGAACTGAGAGATCGGAAAATTTTACGTCCATATATGACCATCACTAATCGAAAATTTTACCTGTGAAGGTCGTGGCAAGGTCCAGGTCGAAAATGCTACAAGTCTTGCGTTGGGCATTTTCTTCAAAATTGCATGCCAGTGAAGTCATCCTGCTGTACGTTGTTTGACTTTGCCATGACCTTCCCAGGTCAAATTTTCAATTGGGCAAGGTCATATCTGGACGTAAAATTTTCCGCCCTCTCAGTTCCTGGGGTCAAAAATAGGGGTTTGCATTTAAAAAAATCAATTTGACTTTGAAATAACCGTGAAGGTCAAGGTCAAGGTCAAGATCACCATTAGATGGAGCGTCTGAAATGCTACAACTTTTGTGTTGGTCATATTATCCGAAAATGGTTCTCTTCTGAGATATTTTACTGTTCCCATACTTTTAGAACACCCTGTATAATAATATAATAGAGTTGAAAGTGATATAGAGAAGTGCGCATTTCGGACAACTTTTAATCGAGTACGTAGCATGAGATACGTTACGAGAGTGTCTTCTTTAAAGCAGAAGGAGCTTTAACAAAAAGAGAATTCACAATCATCAAATCACAGTTATTGATGGTTTGAACTTTAATTGTAAATGGTCTATGCACAAATGTGGGGAAAGTAGGAAGACCGAGCGCGTAGCGCTAGGAAATGACATTATCGAGCTAGCCGCGCGCGCAGCAAATCAAACAGCAAATCAGATTACCAAATTTTTTATTATTGTTCATCGATATGATTGTGTCACGATATGTAGAATATCTAAAGGAAGACATAAACTTGTATCGTTCAGTGTTCGATTCTGCTAAGATTGTAATATCCTCGTTCGAGCATAACTGATGCAAATTGATTTTGAATTTATTACGTGCAAATCTATAATCATTTTCCACAATTTATTCTGATTAAAGACTACACGCACGCTTCGAGCGGTATGCTATTTTTTGTGCCATTTGTTGGAAGGGTCCCTCTTATCAACTACCGATTTCAGTCGGTAGTGAAAAACAAATTTGATTCACATACTAATTTAAAAACAAATTATATCTTCAAAAATATTGTTTAATTCACAAATGATTTGTTTAGTGACAGTGAATAAATTACGGAAAGTTTTTTCCTGAAATTTTGAAACACCTATCCCCTTTCGCTGCGGTCTGTAAGTTTTGATTTCTCTCCCCCTTCCCAGTTTATGTAATTTTTTCCGACTGAATGTTTGTTATGAATTTATTTAGGGATCATTGAAAAATAACAAAAGACGATTTGCGCGGAAGGTTTGTTGAGTAAAATCTTACTGTCTCTTACGAATTAACAAAGTAGATCAACTTTCAACCGAGTAATTGAATTTTCAATAAAAAAAGATCAATTTTGAACCAAAAATAGAATACTAAATTTTCAGTTGAACAAATTAATTGTTTAAATCTGGAAAATCTGGAAATGTCCTGGAATTTTGAGAAAGAATGTAGTTGATATATAGTAGTAGTAATAGTTGATATTTTAACAAAAAAAAGATTTTGATTTTGAATCAAAAACAGTTGAATTGAACTAAAAAGGACGATTTTTCAAAAAAATAGTTGAATCCGTAAACAAAACAGATTCATTTACAACTGAAAAGCTGCATTTTTAACAGAAAAAAGATGAATTTTCAAATCAAAAAGACGAATATTCAAAAAGAGTTAAAATTTCCACCAAGAATGATTTTTCAGTAAAAAAGAAAAAAAGTTAATTCAAAATGTTGAGTTTTTTAAACAAAACGACGAAATTTCTACCAAAGAGTTAAATTTCCAACCAAGAAGCTTAATTTTCAACAACAAAAAAACGATAAATTTGTACCAGATTGTTAAATTGTTAAACAAAAAAGATGAATTTCAACGAAAAATGTAATAGTTGATATTTCAAACAAAAATGATTTTAATTTGAGAACAAAAACAGTTGAATCCAACCAATAAAAACGAATTTTCAAGAAAATACTTGAATCTTCAACTAAAATAGATTAATTTTTAACCATAGAATTGCATCTTTAACAACAACAAATTTATTTCCTGACAACAAAGACGAATTTTCAACAAAATAAATACATTTTCAAGCAGATAGTCAAGTGTTTAAATTTAAAAGGATACATTTTCATTCAAAAATACATTAGTTGAATTTTTATTTAAAAAAATCAATTCACATTTCAAGCAGGACAGCGTCTATGTGGTGTACTGAAAAAATCCACCTATTCGTACCGAAATTCCGGTACACGTAGCCACTGCCTTAAAAAAAATCTAATTTTCTCCGAAATTCTCGAATTTTCAAGCGTAAAAGACCAATTTTCTAAAAAACAGTTAGATTTTCAACAAAAAAATTTTCTTTTCAACCAAACAGTTGAATTTTTAAAGAAATAACTTTTTAACATCAAAAAAATAATTTTCGACAAAGTAGTTCAATTTTCAACCAAAGAGTTGAATGTTCAACTAAAATTATGAATATTCAATAAAAAAAATTATTTTTAAGAAAGTAGTGCAACTTTCAACTAACGAGTTGATTTTTCAAACTAAAAGATAAATTTTCAAGAAAAAAATATAATAGTTGGTATTTCAAACCATAAAGATTTTAATTTAAAAACAGAAACAGTTAAGTTTAACCAATAAAGAAAAATGTTCAATACAGTAATGGAATCCTCAACTAAAACAGATTAATTTTCAACTAAACAGTTGAATCTTTAACCAAAAATTCGATTTTCTACCAAAAAAATGAATTTTACACCAAAAATGGAATAGTTGAATTTTCATTTTTAAAAAATTCAATTTGAAACCAATTCTTAACTAAAATAATGAATCTTCAACTGAAAGATCAATTTTCAACAAAATATTTGAATTTTAAACCAAAAAGATGACTTTTTCAAACAAAAAATTGAATATTCAACCAAATGGTCCAATTTTCAGTTAAAAATACTAATTTTTAACCAAAAAATTTAGATAAAAAAGACGAAGTTTCAACAAAATAAATAAATTTTTAACTAAGAAAGTTAAGTTTTAACCGAAAGATGAATTTCAACAAATTATTCAACTTTTGACGAAATATAGAATATTCATCCAAATTGTAGAATTTTTAATTCGAAAATGTGAACTTTGAACAAAAAAATTAATTTTTCACCGAAGAGATTAATTTCTAACTAGATAGTTGCATTTTTCACCGAAAATAAAATGCAATTAAAAAAAATTGTATCTAAAAAGACGAATTTTTAACAAAGCATTGGAATTTTCCACGAAAAAATATGACTTTTCAACCAAATATCTTACATAAGGAATGAATACGTAAGGAATACATGCGTACCTGCCTTCCATGTGAGATAACATACAAAAATCATTGACCTCCCCCCACCCCCCTACTCAAAAGACGTCACATAATTAATGCACGGCCCCTTGTGAGGTATTTCTAGATAATTTATTATTTACAGATATTTAATTATTAATTATTTAAATATTAACTATTTATATATATATATATATATATATGTACATATTGAAGCATCTTATCACTTAAAATTACATGAAATAATTTTCGACGGGCATTCCGTAAATGGAAAATGTGTCTATATGTTCCATTAACACTCTACTTTCTGAAATAACCTATCTTCCTAATTTACTTCTGTCGAGAGAACATTCCATTTCGTAATATTCTCCTGTGCTCAATTTCCGTGCATCCAATTCTGGGTGGAAATATGGAAAGGGTGGTTCATGTCGCTGAAATTTATACTAATAGAATTTTAAATCAAGTTTTGATATACAACCCTCACCATATCCATGCTTCCTCATTACCTCTGCGCTATCCCTCCCACCCCTTTTACCATACTTTCACTATCATTTTTTCATCATCCTATCTCTTGCATTCTTCTATTTTCTTCTCATTTTATATATCCTCTGGAACAACATTCCTTAACTTGTTTTTCTATTTCTAGCCACTGTAACTTGGATCCGCGAAAGCGTAGGGAGGAAGTCCTCGCTTAATTTATTGCTCGTATACTTTACAACCTGCCATTTTGTAAGAATCTCGCTACAAGTTGAAATCTTAAAAACCTTATGGGACTTGAGCAAAAAAATTATGACAATTAATTTTTCAAGTCTTGCAATATTTTAAATTTAAACGATATCCAAAAGGAACGCAAATGGAATTACATCAATCATTTTTGAGATACTTGCTTCTGGAAAATCCTAATTTTCAAACAAAATTCTGTTTAAAATGGACCGTTTAAAAACAATGTCAGGCTATTTTTTGAATGATCGCAAAGCCGGGGAAATAGAGTGATTTTTCCGGTAAATAGGGTAATAATAGGGGAATAAATTCATTATATAAATAAATAAATTCGTTTCTTCAAAACGCGAAGTTCAAGCCTTTAAAGTTTTTCAAGCCCAGATCAAATTTTGCCACAGGACTTTTCTGTTTCTTGTTTTGTGCCCTATCACACATTGCCGGGAAGTGCATATTTCGTGGGACACCCAGTATAAATCATATTGAATACAATATGAAACGCTTATGATTTCGAATCGAAAAAAGGTGAAACAATTTATTTAGAAAACAGTTGACTTTGAAACTAGAAAAGACGATTTTTCGACCAATAAGGTAAATGTTCCAGTATTCTTGACGGTCCCAATAATCGTGATACTTCACAATAGTTTGAATGTATTGTTAACAAATATGTAAAAAGTGACATTTAATTATGTAGTCCATTTACTTTAAGCAGTTTACAGTGTAAAATTGAATTTAAGATTTAAAATCAAATTGTTAAACTTTTAAGCCAAAAAGGCGATTTTTTTAGCAGAAAGTTGAATTTTCAACCATGAAAGATGAATTGTCAGCCAAGAACTTTCAACCAAGTAATAGAACTTTCAACCCAAAAAGACGAAGTTTCAACAAAAATGTTCATTTTCAACCAAAATCGATCAATTTATAACCAAATAGCTACATTTTCAACATTTTCAATTAAAAAGAATACATTTTTACCAAAAAAGACTCATTTACAACAAAATACATATTTTTCAATAAGATAGTTGAATTTTAATCTAAACAAGAAAAGAAGGAATTTTCAACAAAAGAGTTCAATATTTAACCATTAGGAGGAATGTTTAACAAAGTAGTTCAGCTTTTAAGCAAGTAGTCGAATTTTGAACCAAAAAGGATACATTTTCAATAATACATTTAATAGTTGAATTGTTTAGTTGAAAACAATTGTTCAAATTATTTTTTAAATTATTTTACTTCAAAAAACGTAATCAATTTGTTAAAGCCTCCCCATCGTAAACTTTTCCTTCCCTACTCCACATACTTTCCCCTCCCCTCACTTCGCCTCCTTGGAAAAAAGTACGACGGACTTTTCAGTTTCAGCCCGGGGCTACGAAACCCTGAAAATGGTCATTTTTTAGCCAAAAATGGATTAGTTAAATTCTCAGTTTAAAAAAATGGATTTTTAACTAAATAAAAAACAAATTAAATAAAACTTGCAAATTTTCAATCATATAGTAGAATTTTCAATTCAAAATAATTAACTTTTATTGTAAATAGTTCAAATTTTATCAAAAAAACGAGAAAAAAAGGAATCTATTAAAAAAAGGGATAGAGAGGGGAATAGATAAAAGTGTATGAAGTCTGTATTTAGATGCTTCACTTGGCAAATAAAATCACTAATTTTAATTTTTTCATGCATTAAAAAAATTGTAAAAATTTCCCATATTTAAAGACACTAGATAACAAACACGCGCGTTACGCGTAGTATTCTTTTTTTATTTAACGCAATTTTTAAATTAAAATATAAAATTAATATTCAATACACATTTTTAATAATTATTGATAGCTCCAACTATAGAATACATATAGATATAATATTTTTGTACAATATATAGACAATAGAACCGTTGCATTTTACTTTGAAAATACCCATTTCCGATAAAAAGTAAATAACCTAAATTTATTCAAAATTGAAACTTTGATTTTGGAAGTGAAACGATTTTTGTTTGAAATAACCGTTTTCGGATGAAAAACGCTAACATAACCTATTGCTGTTCAAATATTGTAAATATTCTTCCAAATCTAATGATTTTATATCAACAATAGTAATTTCATAAGGAAAACACTAACATAACTTAATATAAAAATGTTTAAGATTATAAATCTTCTTTTAGATTTAATTTTGTTGGCTTAAAATAACCGACTTCTGGTGAAAAATGTTAACAAAACCTGAAATTCTTCCAACATTGTAAACATGCTTTGAAGTCTATATCGATTTTCGGTGGATACCACGAGCATAACCTAAAATTGTTAAAAAATATTAATGTTCTTTAAAATCAAATGATTATTTATTAAACGTACCGATTTCTGTTATGAAACGAAAACAAAACGAAAAATTGTGAACATAATGATTCTGAATGTTAATCTGGAAAATCTTATAATTTTAAATTGTTCAAAAATGGTAAATCTTCTTTAAAGTCTATCTCGATATTTCCTCATAAAACCTCTAGCCCAACCTACAATTATTGAACACAATTTTCTTATCTTCCTTGGAATCTGATAATTTTCTACTGAGAATATCAATTTCCCGTTTGAAACGCGAACATAACCTGAAATTGTTAAAAAATTATGAACCTTTTAGATTTAACATCTAATGATTTTTGTTTGAAAATGTCAGTTTCCTGTAAAAAAAAACGCTAACAAAACTGAAAAACCTGAATTGTAAAAAAATTTATTCTTTGAAATCTAATAATTTTTGAATTATGGTGATGGAACCGGGTCCTAACCTCAAAATTAAATTGTCTCATTTTGCGCTATAAATACTGAAATTATATCTTTGTTAGCTACTTAGACTGTAGTCCTGCTTCGAATCAAGTCTTTCTTCGGAGTAAAAAAATCGCTCATTTCAATGCTTTTTATATAAAACCATTTTTTTTTAATTCTAACTTAAGCATTCGATAAAATCATTTTACACAATAAGTTTTGAAATTAGCCAATTTTTCAGTCCGAATACAGACTTGATTCAAAACAGAAGTGGGCCCTAAGTATCTAACAAAGACCTAGTTATAGCATTTATGGAATAAAAAAAGGCAATTCAATTTTGAGTTTAGGGCCTAGTTCCGTGGCCCCTAGAAAAAAATTTCCTTAGCAAAACGCTTATATAACATAAAAAAAAATTAGCACAACGTAAAATGTTAAGAAATTTTAAGTCTTTCGATAATTTATGATTTAATTTTAAAATTCGTTTAAACAATACTAATTTCCATCGGGAAGCACTAACATAAAACAGGTGCAATATTTTTAATAATTTATTAGATAATTTGAAATATTTAATTTAACCACGCAAAACTATTAAAAATCGCAAATGTTTCTCAATTCGCAGAATGTTTTTTATGCTTTTTCTTATTAAGAGGGATTATTTGTAGAATTACTTTTCATATTTTCAAATTGAAGATATAAAACAATTTCAATTAATGAAAAATCAATCAGTTTGTTGAGTATGCGTGAATATTTGTAGTATTTTTTTAATATATTTTGTGGTGGTCAGAGTAACAAGATACGCCTCTTCGATAAGAACTTGTATTTTCTGGTAAGAAATTGATGGTTCCATCATGACATTGAACTATTTTCCCGTTTTCAGTGATTTCTTAGAATTCTATGAAAAATCAAAATCCTTCATAATTTCGAATACCCTGAACACTACTTTGCCGAGAAATAACAATAGATTGATCGCCACACAGCTGTCTGTTTGGTATCCCTTGACACGTGTTTTGGCACTTTCCATAAAAGGCCATAGAAATTGATTCGTAACGTTTCAATCTTTTGTCAAACTTCGATGGTGTCATACCCACGCTATTTTGTAATGGGGTTTTACTATTAAAAGATCTTTCATATAAAAGCCGATAAATATCGCCCTATGATGAGTTGCAAAATTTTTTCTCAGCATCTTCGAGGGCTTGAATCATTATACTCGTAGAAATATCAATTTCAAAAACGTTTTACACTTTGCGGAACATTATGCCCAAGGAAGGTGGAAACTCTTCTGAAAGTGTTTATGCTTGCGTTAAAATTGCAATTGACTCGCCAAATATGCCATTTCATACAAGTCTTAAATTCATAAAAAAAAACTGTAGCCTCGTGTAGCAAAATTACACATTAAAAAGATAGTTTGAAATGTTTAATTAGAGTCTTTTTTTATTATGAAGATTTAAAGAACCCCGCACCAAATGTAAGGAAAATGGGTTTTTGTCAGAATGTCTAATTTTAACTGGTTTTTTTTTGCACTACAGAAAACAATGATTTGAAAGAATAATATCAGAAAAATTGACAGTTTTTACTCAAACAATTACCAAACATTCAATTTTGACATGTATCAATAGAAAAATTCATCTATTATTGAAATTTTATCCTTTCCAAAAACGTTCTGTTACATTTGGCTCGATTATTTATATTTCGTAGATTGAAGAAACTAAAAAAAATGTTGTACCCATTCACCTGACAGATTAACGATTTTGTATAAATAGGATGATTAGGCGTTGTTTTGAAATTCCTTAAAGATTCAAGCAAGGAAATCGACATTTCCTAACAACAAAAACGACTGGAGATTTTTTAATTATACTATGGGGGTTAGAAATTTAGTACCATTAAACGCCGAAGACATATATTAGCTGGTGAAGTGTTCGAATTAATTTGAAGGGTTGTTTTAACATCCCTCTGAGATTCAAGAAAGGGAATCGACGTTTCCTAACAACCAAAATCACGTGAGATATTTTTATTATTCTATTGTGGTCGGAAATCACTTAGAAGTTAATGTTAAAAACATCCCCCAGCCGGAAAAGTCGTTGATTCATTTCAAGGGTTGGTTTAACGTCCCTCAAAGATTCAAGCAAGGAAATTGACATTTCCTAATAACTCAAATCACGGGAGATTTTTTTATTATACTAATGCGGTCGTAAATCACTTTAAAATAAATGTAAGAAACATCCTTCAACACGAAAAGTCATTGAATTAATTATGAAAGTTGTTTTAACATCCCCTAAAGATTCAAGCAAGAAAACAGTCTGATAATTTTCTTTTCAATTAATAACCTGCAGGTTCGAAATTACAAAAAAAATTCATAATCAGATATTTTGACAAAAAGCCATTTTCTGTACAGTGTTGGGGATTAATTTAAGTGAGCTTCAGTAATTCTTAAAAAAAATTGAATTATCATTTGCCTTTTTATCTTCATATCAATTTGAT
Source organism: Andricus curvator (assembly GCA_932195095.1). Taxonomy (NCBI): domain Eukaryota; kingdom Metazoa; phylum Arthropoda; class Insecta; order Hymenoptera; family Cynipidae; genus Andricus; species Andricus curvator. The sequence goes on from CAKNYM010049493.1 coordinate 172,225, forward strand.
TAATTTGAATAGAAATGAATTTGCATGCAACTTAGTTAGTCTTATCGTGAGCGACTTTCTATAAGACATGAAACTGATTTTTTTTGTAGTTACATGCTATAATATTCTGTAGTAAAAACACTGACCAAAAGTAATATTATATTTACTCTCCTTTTCGCACTCGTTGTCAACTATATAAAATAAAGTTTATTGGTTGTTTCCACGAGTTGGCGATCCAGGCAGTACCAAGCAGCTGGTTCGATATGGGCACAGCATGAACGTAAACGTCATAATCGGAATTGAAATGAATAATAATTTCTTCATTTAATGGAATTTCTTATTTAATTGAATTTCATGGCAAAAATCTACATCGTAACTTTTGTTGCAGACTTTTTTTTTTAAATGACCGTCTGAGATCGTACCTGATTTTTGTAGAAATTTCTTATGACGCAATAAATAAATCCAAATTAACGAATTCAAATGGAAGTAATTGAATAATATAAAAACGTATACTATCTACAGGAAGTACCGAAATTTGAATTTATTGACATATCGGTATATGAATATATTGCAATTATCAAAAAGTTCAAGAAATATTTGTTGTGTTTAAACAATTATATGGAGTAGGGATTTTCATATAGTCATTTATTTTTTCCTGAATTTTATTGCCTTTTTTACTTCTTCTAATTTTATCTCCACACAAGGTGTTTTATTTACAATTCTCTTATCGACTTTAAGGAAAATTCAGTATTTGATTATTGCAGATAATATTTAGTTAATAAACAGAAATTTTTTTGCAATTTACGTACTTTATTTTGCAATATAGGCAATTTCAAATTAACTTCAGAATTCTTGTCCCGCGCTAGCCTTGATGCTTGAAATATTATTATATTTTATATTTTTTTAAAGTCAAGGGTGTCCTAAAATATGAAACAAAACCAGACTGAAAGTAATTTTTATTTAGAATTATTTAATTTGAAAATATCGTGCATAAATGTAGTGCTTCGTCCCCTGCTTCAAATTAAAAGCTTCGATTAGTTTTCCTAGATATTCCATAGTTATATTAATTTTGTTGTTGGTTTAATGACTTCAAAAACTTTTTAGTTTGCTTCAATTCAAATTCTCTTTCAAAAGTGTGGCGAAACGATTCACAAAGTTTTTGAACGATTTTGGAAGGAATTATCACAAGAAAATTCTTCGCAATGTACGTACACCGGTTTTGTAACTTGTAAACTTCAACTATGCCTCCCTAGGCTTATTCTTTGCTGATCAATATTTTTTTTAATTATTAATTTTTTACACTTCTATCCTCGACCAAATTCAGTATTCCCCGTGAGCCAATTTAAATTCTTTAATAACACAAGGATTATTTGAAAAATGTAGCGAAAATTCAAGTAGGTAACATCACCTTTGGAGCAAGATTTGGTGTATAAAAATCCGTCGAGATGCCCATAAACAGTACTACCCTTCCTAATAATATCTAACGTAAGAGTTGCCATTGTGAAAAAGGAAGTTTACGAGAATTTTGAAAGAAAATATAACCAATGTTATACTGTTGACAAACTACCATGAAATGAGTTAACGAGAAGGTTATAAAAAATAAAAAAACACAATCGGGCAGATGTAGAACGTAAAACAAAATTTGAATTTGAAATATTAAATAATTTTGGACATTCTGACAAAATTTTTTATTTTGGACATTAAATAACTTTGGACATTTTGGCCTGGACATTTTGGTTTGGACATTTTGTCCTGATACCCATGATCCATTTATCCACTTCTGGAAAAGCATAACAGAATTGAAGTATTAACATAACAGGCAATTTTTAATTAAAAATTAGACAACAAAAAATTATAAAGGAGTAATAAAACATCCAAAATTTCATATATATTAGAATCTTGATTTAAAAAAATATATCCTGAATTTTCTTTTAAAGTGTTTCATAATTCTTTGAGACAAATCTTGCTTGAAAATTATTATTCGGATTATCGTCAAACGGGCTAATTCCGGACATATGGGGTAAATTCGGAGATTTCTGAACTGATAGTTCAAAATCTGTTTAAAATCAGTTTAGAATCTGAAATAAGTTTAAGCCTTAAGTGGTTCTAGATTCTGGTTAAAACCACCTTAAGTAATTAGAACTATCAATTTAAGAATTTCCGAATTTATCCCATATGTCCGAAATTACTTCGTTTGGCGGTATCGACGATTATTATCAATTTCTTAATAATTGACGAATCTTAACAGACTTTACTGATATTGCACTCAAGCAGAAACCCATATTCTTTTCTTCAGGTATCACTCCGTACATTTTGTATAGGGTCCTATCATTTTGGCATTATATTTTTCTGTCTGATTATTCCAAACACCCAGTATCCATTCATCGCCTGAAACTTTACCGGATGCATGCTTTTTGTCAAAGTTTCAATCTATTCCGAGGCTATTCTATTGTTTGTATTGTTCATTGTTTGAAGTAGACACTCAGCTACCAATATGATTCAAGAAGTGTATATAACGATTAAAAATCATATCCAAAATAATTAGCCAAGTCGTCATAAGGTGGAGAGTCCAGTTGCAACGTCAGTCTCACCCGTCAGTCCACGACTCGTCCTCACACCTGCTTCAGCACGACATCGTATACACGGTCTGGCCATTTGGGATCCCCGTGGTGACCACAGGCAGTCCTCCACTACCAGCGCACTCTTACCCCTCTAGTCTTCTCCTTGCTTGGGAAAACGTATATTCATGAAGTAATTGATACTTAACTGATGGAATGGAAAAAATAAATGTTGGAACTTTTAGTATCTTATAAAACTATGAATAGTTCGGGAAAAATTTTCCTTTCACACTTCTCAGGATTTCGATTCGGCTGGCATTCCAAACTTGTTGTTCTTGTTCAATCCTACAAACTTTTTTTCTCAATAAATTTCCGACTTTCCAGTTCGATCGACATCCTGCTTCTTTTAGAGTTACAACTGGCAGCTCCTAGAAGATGAGCTGGCGTGTTAAAAAAATTACTCTCTTAGTTTACTCAGAGCCTTATGTCAGTATGTAGGGTCGTCCATTGAATTTCGTCTATCACGGAAAAAAGTGAATCGTTGGTAGAACTCTCTATACCATTAGCTCTAACTATTTTAAATTTAAGCGCAGCTTTTCGTCGGTCAATTTTGTTAAAATTACTATTTTGTGTTTAGGTGAGTTAAACTGACTCTTCAAAAGAGTAGGATAAACAATTTCAGATAGTAGGATGCAATGCACCACTTGGTAACCGTCACACTGAGCGAAATGAAGATGTACTATTCGTGTAGTAAACCTTACTTATGTGAAGAGTATAACTTTGCCGATTTAGCATTGTAGCGCATATATGTATTATATGCACTATACGCATTCTACCCACGATTTATGAATAGATTAGCTCGAAACTTTCGACAACAAAAATGATCTAAAATGTCGATCGATTTGAAAAAAAAATTATTATTTTATATATGATTACTGCACTTAATTTACGATTATCCTTACACAATTGCACGCACAGAGACTCACACATATGGTCGCACGCTCAAACGCTTTGAAAAATCGCCCCCGCTGGGGAATCAAACCCTACCAAACTACCTAAAACCTAAATCTAGCGCACGCGTTAGTCAAGTGAGCTACGGAACCGCTTAGATATTTTTGACAATTGGTCCAGCGTTTTCTCTGAGAAAAACGTGGCCAGCTAAGAAATATATGTGTCGTGCTCAGTTTTATCAGTGATTTTTTCATACATATTATAAAAAATCTTAACATATAATTTTTCTAGTTAATCTGTAACAGAAGATATCTATGTAATATTTTGTAACGAACTTGGGAAAAATATTTTGCTTGAAAGTAATCACTCACACTGTAAATATATTATTTTAGTAATTTATATGTATTATTATAAAATAATTCAAATTTAAATCTTTAAAAAGTAACACATGGGTCATTAAGTCCCGGGACTGACACACATATGGCGCCGCCAATGCCATACCTCTTTGTTTTTCGGTAGTACCAACCTTCAAAAGATACGTGTAAAAATTTGATAATATTCGGTTCAGTCGTTGTCGAGATATTGAAAGTTAAGTGACGCTTCATTTTTTTTATTTAAACAATGGATAGAAAAGAGTTTGGTGTGTTAATCAAACACTGTTTTTTAATGGGGAAAAATACCGTTCAAGCTCATAAATGGCTTGAAAAGTGTTACCGGGAAAAGTGCCCATCGAAAACAACCATTTGTCGACGTTGTGCAGATTTTAAACGCGGTCGAACAACCACCGAAGACACGGAGCGCCCAGGTCGTCCATTTGAGGTGGCAACGCCCGAAGACATCCAAAAAATTAGGAAAATTATTTTGTCCGATCGTAAAGTGAAGTTGCAAGAGATAGCTGACATCCTAGAGATGTCAAAAGGCACCGTGTTCAAAATTGTGCATGAAAATTGCGTATGACAAAATTTTTTTCCAAGTGGGTGCCGCGTTTGCGTTGCCACCTCAATTGGACGACCTGGGCGCTCCGCGTCTTCGGTGCTTGTTCGACCGCATTTAAAATCTGCATACCATCGGAAAATGGTTGTTTTCGATGGGCACTTTTCTCGGTAACACTTTTCAAGCCATTGCTGAGCTTGAACGGTATTTTTCCCCATTAAAAAACAGTGATTAACACGCACAACTCGTTTGTATGCATTGTTTAAACAAGAACAAATGTAGCGTCACTTAACCTTCAATATCTCGACAACGACTGAACCGAATCTCATGAAATTTTTACACGTTTCTTTTGAAGGTTGGTACTACCGAAAAGCAAAGTAGCATGGTATTGACGGCGCCATATGTGTCTCAGTCCCGGGACTTTATGACCTATGTGTTACATATTTTGTATCATTGAAAATTAGGAGTTGAAAAATTGTTTTCGAAGGAAACTGTTTGAATTTGTAATTTCATTTTATAATCATCTCACTTTATTGTAAACGCAACATTCATTTACATAACTGATATATAAATAAAAAATAGTTTAAAAAACGTAATAATATATCAAATGCAAAATCGAAATCACTATTTTAAGATGAGACCGGCGTTGAATAGTGATTTAAATTTAAATTTTTTGCAAAAATAAAATTTTTCTCCCGAGATATGGGAATGCTGACTTAGAATAAAAACTGTTTGATACAAAAAAATTATTCGGTTCCTAGAAATTTAAAATTAAAGATCGCGATATCACAGTAATATTGTAGATTGTTTTGTTAAAAATCTGAAAAAATATTTTTTTCATTAAATGATAGTAATTCCTACAAATATCAATGTGAAAAGGTTGAAAACATTATTACTACGTTAAAATTGGAAATAAATTTGAACTAAAATTTTATTACAAATTATTTCTCAATTCACACGTTCCTTCTTATTGGGTCTTACGATCCATTTTTTAGATTTTATTTGTTATTTTTCAATTATTGTTTCAAAAAATTATATTTCAAAAACAATGCATTATTCTACTAAAAAAAAATTCTTCCAAATAATACAATATTTGAACCAGGGTGGCTTAATCAAGTACGATCCTGATCATTTTTACTGTTATAAGAAATTATAAAAAATATCATAAGCAGAAAATACCATAGTAAAAAGAATGTAAACAAAAAAGTATTTTTTTTATATAATTCTTCAGAATATTTTCAAATTCTGAAAATTTCTTACCAAACAAGAAAACGGTATTGAAGTATGAAGTAGACGTTATTCACTATGTTTATTTATAATAATCATCTCAACTAATATTATGAGAAAAGAGAAAACATACAATAATTTCCGACAATTTCATTTCGTAAAATGTCACTGGCGTAACTACTGTGAAACGAAACCCCGCTTTGTCGCCGGGGGTGGGGTGGGGGGGTCTCCCTTCTAGATTAAGAAGAGAAAATTTGTTGTCTTAAAAAATAAGCAAGTTATAAATCGGCCTTCTTTTTTAATTTCAAGCGGACCTCCTAAAAAATTTTGCGGAGGGGGCCTACACGTTTCTAGTTATGCCACTGAACTTATTTACTTACCATCTCAAATAGTATATACCATTAAACCATTTCCCTTTCAGGGTAGGCGTGACACTACCCGATTCGGGTAGTGTTTCTAGGTTTTTCTTGTAGTTATAAATAACTACAAGTGTGGGCTCACCACACCCACGATGTGCCAACAGCACTCATGTCAGTATTCTTGAATGGTCACCCATCCAAGTACTAACCGCGTCCAACGCTGCTTAACTTCAGTGATCTGACGAGAACTGGGTTTTTCAGCGTGGTACGGCCGTTGGCCATATAAAAAAAACATATTCAGGAAAATTACACTTTTTCTTTCAAGTAAGGCTGATAATATCGCGCAGTGCTTATTGCAATGTGACTTTAAGTTTTGTATATTTTGCGATCACTATCTTATTCAATATCAAAAACTATTTAAATTGTTTCTTGTAGAAACGGCCATACCACGCTGAAGAAACCAGTTCTCGTCAGATCACTGAAGTTAAGCAGCGTTGGGCGCGGTTAGTACTTTAATGGGGGTGACCATTCGAGAATACTGCGTGCTGTTGGCATATCGTGGGTGTGGTGAGCCCACACTTGTAGTTATTTACTACTACAAAAAACTATCCACCTAGAAACACTACCCAAATCGGGTAGTGTCACGCCCACCCTGAAAGGGAAATGGCTTAATGGTAATGGTATACAATGCGAACAAGTAAACTTCAAGTTAACAGTGCATAAAAGTGAACCTGACTATCCACTTTTTTCCGTATCATTCGTTTTGTGGGAATATTATAAAAATGTCTTTATTTAGTACTTTATAGTTGATCAATTATTGTTTATTTGATTTTAAATAATATTCAAAGGTGCACGTGTGTAAAAAAAAAGGCTTTTCTTACACACGTTTAAATAGTTTTGAACAGATAAAGTATATATCTATTTAAATTAAACCTGGCGAGATTAAGGCAACTTAAAATTTCCAATTTTATTACTCTGTAATGAAATTGAAAAGAAAATAATGGGGAAAACTATTTTTGAAGTGAACGTAAGAATGTGTTCAGATTGTACAATTCTAACAATTTTTTGTGAAAAAAACTACTTTACGTAAAATGGTCAACCTTACACTATCACATGGACTTGCCTGCTTGCACCACAAAGGGTGCACGAGGGTCAAAATGTACGTACGCGTCGTACGATCTCATCCGAATTTATAGTATCGTTAGAAAAAATCGAAAATTCAGTTTTTAGAAAAATAATTCTTGTAGCCACAAAAATGATTTGGCCAGCATCAAACTTACAGAATGTTTTCCTTATACTATATTCGTAATAAAGGAATTTTTTCAGTTGAACAAAAAATTTCCGGGATCTCTTGTTAGTGCGTACAGAAATTTTATTGGCGACTTGACTAAAAGAACCAGAAAACTTTGCAACAAAATTGAGTTGCAAGAAGAAAAGTTGAGAAAAATTACCAACAATTTTTATAGAGAAAAATATTTAGAGTCGCGTAAACTGTGCAAAATCGTTGGGAGATTCCTCACCTTCGTCACTTTCGCGTTTTACAACGCGTGTAACAAGGTGTTAAAATGATGTTTCCACGAACAATAAATTCTACCCGACCATTATAAATCGTGGCGTTCGGCTCGTAACGTTGGGGGCTCGGGTTTTCTTCCTCGTCGACGTCAAATTAACCCGCCTGGAGTCGAGGTTTAAATATGGCGGCGGGCGTAATGAGGTGGCAGCCTGAGGGTGGATTTTAATCAAGAATCGATGCGTAACGTCGATTCGCGAGCCCACTCGCGCTACCGCGTGCAACAAAACATCGGCCTTAATAAGGCCGCGTCTATTTGGGCCTGACTGAGCCCTCAGGTGCGTGGCGGTCAATTATCAAGCGGTATATGAGCCACCATTAGATAACGAGCTGGCAGATGCACGAAGGACGAAAAAAAAGGGAAAAAGACTAGCAATACGCGAGGCGAAAGATTCTTTGTTTATGACCCTAAAGGTAAGGTGGTAAGGTTTGCAAGCTACCGAGTCTTACCACTTTAATGCGATCCTTAACCTCCTCGGGAAGTTCTTCCGCGAGCAGGGCCTCCGACATTAATGGCCGTAAAGACGGCACGCGGGTACCCTCGGCTATTTTCGGAGAGAAGTGTTGAAAATTACCTCTGTGGACTGCAGTTTCTTTAGATTTACATATCGCAGAGCTTGCACTCTGGTCCTTGGGACCAATTTCGTACTATGCCTGCCTGAGGACTCTTGCGTTCCAAAGGAACCCTGGCATATTCAGGAAAATTACACTTTTTGTTTCAAGTAGTTCCTCATGCCGATCCTCAAAAGTACGTCCATTCGGTGTTGTTTGAGTTGCAACAAAAATGAAACAACGGAGAATGAGAATGTAGCTATGTTTATGTTATAGTTTCACACTTGATGTATTCTCATTTTGTGGAAAAAATCCTATTTTAAAAACATAAAAAATGAGCGGCAATAAAAATGATCCCGCTGTTTTTCCGTGCTAAAGTAGGATAACAACATAGATTGGGCCTGAGCCGCCCGCTCTGATTTTCGCAAGGAAATGGTAAATGCGAATAGAAATATTAAAGTTACCTTTTGCCTAAGTTTCCTTAATGTGTAAAGTTAAGTATTTCACCAAAGGACAGAGAAAAGTGGCTCTACCATCTTTTTCTATTCATAATAATTACAACAGGTGTATAAATAATTATTTGCGCGATTAAGAAATACATTTATATTTTACAATTATACATTTTTGTATTGAATGATAATCTTTTGATATAAACCAGTTACGATATTTTGTAAGTCAAAATAAAAATTAATTAAATGAATAATTATCAGAATAAAATTATTATTTTATTGATTTTATCACGCCCTTATTTTCTATGTAATATTTACAGAAGCGGACTGGAATTTATAATTATTTTAAACATTTCAAGGAATTCTAAGAAATTTGAAAAAATGTAATGCGATCGCAAAGAATTTCTCAAATTTCATAAGGATTATAAAGGATTTTATTGGATTTAAAAGGTTGCAGGGTATTTTTGATAATTTCAAGGAAATTCACAAAAATGGCAAAGTATTTTTAGGGTGTACATAAATAAATATATATATTTATATGTATGTATGTAAATATAAAATTTCTAAATATTTTCATGAATCCCATAGAATTTCATAAGCATTAAGGGTTTTCGAAGGATTTGAAAGATTTAAAGAGATTTAAAAATATTTTAGAGAATTTAACAGTATTTTAAATATACCACCCGGTTTGAGAGAATTTCCTTAATTTCTGCATAGGATTGATAAGATTTGAGGATATTTTAAAAGATTGAAATCGTTGCAGTTGAATGGAACAACAATTTCTATTTGACTTTAGGATTATTTTAACTTAACTGCAGTATTGAGTAAGTTCCTTAAAAAAAAGAACTAATTACAGGTACAGTTATTTCGTGAATATAGTAACTTGTTACATTTCCAATCACTGATTCAAGTAACTTGAAGTTCCTGCAAAGTTATTTTTCATTATTTTATATTATTTCATAATCGCACAACTTGGCTTAAAAAAACATTTAAAATTGCATAATGCTATATTATACGCATTATGTAAACATTGAAGAGTCTGCAATTGCAAATATTCAAAATTGAAGAATTAAAAATTGCAAATCGTAAAAATTGAAGAATTCTCAAATATAAATCTTCGTAATTCAATTATTCACAAAAAACTTTAAAAATTACATACGTTTTAAATATAAATCTTGAAAATTGAGCAATTTGTAATTTGCAATGAAATTAATATTTTTCAGTTTTGAAAATTTACAATAAATAATTATGCAAGCTTTAAGTTTCACAGAAAAAAATGCTGTAATTTTGTCATTTCTATGATTCAAATTCAAAAGTTCTTCAATTTGAAAGATTTATAATTGAAAACTTGAATTTTGATTTTATTTATTCATTTTTAATTGGAACTCTTCAAAGTTGTAGGACTTTGAATATTAAATCTTTAATGTTAAAGAATTTTTTATTTTGACAATTTTCAATTAAAAATTGTGCAAGTTTTAAGTTCCACAATTGAAAATTCTCTAATTTGTATGATTTACTTTCGGAATTTCTTTAATTTGGAAGCCTTAGAAGTGAAAAATTGACTTTTGGTTTCTGAAATCATAAAAATTGAAGAGTTTTTATTTATAGGTTTAAAAAATTGAAGAGTTTTCAACTGTGAATCTTTAAAATTAAACTATTTAAAAAAAGATTCAAAACTACATCATTTTAAATTATACAGACTAAAAGTTGGAAGATATCGAATTTCAAATTTTCAAGAGAGACGCATTTCAAAAATATGTTCGAAATTTTATGATTTTAAACTGTAAACATTTGAAATTGAACAAGTTATACAATTTTTAATTGTACAATTTCGATATCTACAATTATTAATTATATTTTATAGCAGTGAAAACCATGCACTATACGAATTGAATAATGAAAAAAAGTGACTGGTTTCAAACTTTTATAGCAAAAGTTCTGTCGTATTTTTTTATGAGTAGCAATATGAAAACGAGTTTTATCATAAGCCTTTTTATGACTCACTTTCTAGTTTTTATTTGAAAAAATGAAATGTGTTTTCGACTGAGATGAAAATTTTATTTGCTGACAGAATATCATTTTTTAAGGAATTAAATTGCTTTTACTACTGATTAACTGGTTTTTTCGGTTTGTCAAACTCTTATTGGATTAAGAACTGTCTAATGATTAGATTTAGTTTCCATCAAAAAACCATTTCACGTTTTTTTAATAGAGTTATTGTCCAGTCAGATCACTGAAGTTAAGCAGCGTTGGACGCGGTTAGTACTTGGATAGGTGACCATTCAAGAATACTGAATGCTGTTGGCACATCGTGGGTGTGGTGAGCCCACACTTGTAGTTATTTATAACTACAAGAAAACTATCCACCTAGAAACACTACCCAAATCGGGTAGTGTTACGCCTACCCTGAAAGGGAAATGGCTTAATGGTATACGAGGTGATTAAATTGTTGACAGGTTAGACTTGCGTATCAAAGTAATTTTTTTGCTTTTTGGTTGCGAGTACAAACAAGTCAGTTCTACGAAACAGACAAATTTTTAGATGAATAAGCATGTTCATGCTTTTTATCATCATAAACCAATAATATTATTGTTAGTTTTTCGTCTATGATAGTTGGTAGCAATGACTTTCATGGTTGCATGTTAAATAGGACACCGTTTGGAACTCGTACCCTGATAACATTTCGGAGGCCTTAATTTATTTAAAATACATTATGGTTACGTTGCCAAAAAATAAGTAGGGCTGCTGTACCCGGAAGCTGTTTTCCACCCGAACCACCTTCCGATCTCTCTCCATACGTCTGCTTACTTTAAGTCTGTATGACCGCAAGCTCGGGCGCCAATTACGGCGAAATTGAAAATCTCGTACAATGCGCTCGTAAATCGCGACAGAGATGTAGGGCCCGGAGCAGAAATTCAGTGCACCTGAAAACATTTAAGATTGCCACGAGGAGGCTGATGCCATGCCGCACCCAAGTTGGGTGCAATCATCACTTTCATCGTTATTAGTACTGTTATTCAGAATATAATGTTGAGGGGCATCTGTTTTTTCAATCAGAAGGAGTGAATCCCTGTTACTTTGGAAGAAAGAAGCACTTAGTGAGTAATTTTTCATTTTGGAACAATAGGAAAGCACATTAATTACAGTAATGCACCATATCATTTTTAAATTCACTGAGAAAAAATTTTGAATCGAAGAAGATTTACTTGATTCAAAGAAATGACCGTACTAAATACATCCTATAAAACAGTTTCCTAATATAAAGAAATGGTTTTATCTAAAATAAAACTGTAAAATTATTGTTGCAAATAAATATTTGATTTAGTCAGTAAAATATCAACTAAGCAAAAGAACGACTAAATCGACTAAAGAAATTTTTTTCTCTTTTGGAAAATGTGATTCCTTGGTTCAAAGGAACGTACCCTGAATTTGATCAAGTATTTCTTGATAACAAAGAAATGGGATTTTGATATGAGGGAATATTGCTGTGATACTAAGATGCCATATATCATGTAATAAAGTTGATAAAATATTAATTGATACAAAGAACCAAGTGCTTGAATTAATGAAAAAAGATAATTGTTAAAAAACAACGTTATTTATAAAAATAAACGCAGCTTAAAATTAAACAAATATTCCATTCACCTATCAAAATACTACCGTGGTTTAAAACATTTGAATAGCTAAAATACAAATATTTAAATGTAGCATTTAGTCGGAAGCTGAGAACAAAGAAAGTACAAAATTCAGAAGGCACAAAAAGCTTCTACTTAACAAATATATTGAAGAGTGTCATTCGAAAATAATTTATTTAACTTTTGAGCTAAGTGACCAAATTAAATTAAAAGGAAAGGAAATTCAATGTCAGATACGTACCTTGCAGGGAAAAATTATTAGAGTAATTTATGTAATCCAAAAAAGAATGCTTAAATTTTTTAAGTGAAAATTGGATATTTCGTTGGAGTATGGGTGTTTAAATTAGTGGCCCTTTTTTGTTTATCAACATTTGTATTTATTAAAATAGAAAAAATTTTAAAAACATGAAATTTTTTTTTATTTTTAACAGCTGAAACAATTCACGCATCAAGCTTCGTTTTCACTCGGGCACGAATCATCCCCGTTTACAAGTTAAGGGTTAAAAATCTGAATCGTTACTTTTCGAAGAATTAAACATTTTAATTTTCAATATAAGTTTTACAATTAGAAACTAAAAAGATGTAAATTTGTAGGAGTCTAATTTGGATAAATAAAAAAATGAAAAATCCGATTTGAAAGTGTCTAAAGACGTCCAAATTAATCAAATTTCGCGATAAGAATATTTGCTCTTATATATTTTGAATTTGTAAAGTTTTAATTTTTCAGATATAGCCTCTTCCATAATACACTGATAAGAATGTTTGCGATTTTACCGCACCTTTATTATACGCGTTTAGGGCAAAATTGCAATACCGGCATTGGAAGATGAGATAGCGTGTATTACAATTTCGCAGAATAAGCGCCGTTTACAACCGTGTGGAAAAATTTCGTGGCAGTCTTGAATTATGCTAAAGCCAGTACAGTTTTTCTCAAGCCTGTCTATTCACCCAATACTAGCCTAACGCTACACTGGCGCTGTCTAGATTTTCTACGTGGTTGATTCAAACATTTCTGCTGTCTAGTCCCAGTCTTGGCGCTATCTAGGAGTTAGTTACGAATTTGAATACAATCAAATTATCCTAAAATTAAATTACATTTTGCATTTACATTTGAATTCATATATCCTCGGATTTAGAATATGGATTCCAGTTTGTATTTCAAAATAAAATTTTTGATATAAAAAAATCCGTTATAGAAAGTTAACCCTTATAATTTATTGCATTTAAAAAAAATGTTTACTTTTCAACAATGACGTGATTCACTTATTGTTGTTATTTTGCTTTAAAATTTTAAGATAAAGTACATGATTTCCTGGCGTACTCAGTAAGTTCGAAGATAGCACTAATGGCACACGCTGAGTTACGCTTTTTCAGAGGCCGGTTAATCGGCCCTCTCGGCGTTTCGACCAAGTCTGTTGGACTTCGCCATTTAACATTTAACTGAACGAGCGATGGTCCTGCAACCACCTGCTAAGCATTAACCGCGAACTTACCCTCTAGCGTCACACATATTCTGTAATTTACAAAATATTTACACCCTCAAAAATTCTCTCTTGAACCAGAAATTTTCAAAAAATATAAGAGGCCGTTCAAAAACTATGACACGCTATTTTGAACACTTTCCCACCCTTCCCCTTCTACGTCACACATCATTGCAGAAAAGTACAAATGTACTGCATTTTCAAGAAAATAGTTGAATTTCAAACCAAAAAGATCAATTTTCAACCAAAATGATTTTCCAACCAAATAGTTAAACTTTCAACAAACAAACAAATTAATTAGAGACAAAACAGTTGAATTTACATCAATAGAGTTGAACCTGCAAGCAAAAGAGACGAATTCTTATCCAAATAGTTAAATTAAATTAAAAAGACAGATTTTGAAACAAAAAATAATTAACTTCAACTACAAACCGTTGTATTTTTATTTTGTCACTAAATATTCAAATAATCAAGCTCAAAATACAAATTCTCATAGAAGACAGTACAGCTATCAATCAAGCACTTTTTAATCCAAGAAAGATGAATTTTTAATTCAAAAAAGAGAAATTTTCAATTCCAAAAGACAAAATTCTTAACAAAACAGTTGAACTTTCGAATTTTGAACCAAATAGTTGAATTTTCAACCTGGAAGGATGAATTTTACAACTGAATGGTTAAATTTGTACACAAAAATGATTAAACTTTAACAAAAATTAGTTGAATTTTCAAACCAAAGAGACGAATTTTTTAGAAGACAGTTGAATTTTTAACTTAAGAGGACGAATTCTCTACCCAAAAAGACAAATCTTTGACAAAATAATGAAATTTTCAACCACATAACAATTATTTATAACTACATAACAACCACACAACCAATTTTTAATACAAAAGAAATTATTATCAACTTATTGCATCTACAAATAAATAGTTTCACTTTTGAGAGAATTTTCAACCTACAAAGATGAATTTTCAACCAAATGGTCGAACTTTTAAAGAAAAAAAATTAAACTTCACTTGAAAACAGTTGAATTTTTAACCAAAAGTCAATAAACTATTTTTATTTTTAATAAAATAATTAATTTGTCAACAAAATACTTGAATCTTTAATAAAATAATTAAATTACTAACAACATTGTTTAATCTTCAACTGAAATAATACATATTCAACAACAAAATTAATTTTCAATGAAGAACTTCAACTTTAAACCAAGTAGTTGAATTTTCAACAAAAAATATTCAAATTCAACCAAAAAGACAAATTTCCAGTTTAAAATGTAATGGTTGATATTTCAACTAAAAAAGACTACATTTTAACAAAATAGTTACAAATAGTTTGAACTTTCAAACCAAAAAGACGAATTTTCAACCAAAAATGGTATAATTAAATTTGCAGTTGAGACAATGTATATTCAACAAAACAGAACAAAAAACTATAGACAATACAGTTAATTTTTTAGCAAGAGAGATGAATTCTTAACCATTAAAATATATTTTTAAGACAGTATTTCAACGTTTCACCGTGTATTTGAATTTTCAATCAATTTTCTCGTAGTTTAGTTGTAGTTTTTCTTGGCACGAAGTGAGTTCGTAGTCGAAGTGAGTTTACTTTTCCCACTAGTGGGAAAAGTACTCACTTCGACCACTGTGACGTCATCAGTTGAGGAATCGACAACTACGTCGTCTCTCCACGACCTGCTCAGCCGCATTTCCGTTGCGAGTGTTGGACAAAGTTTTATGTGCGATAAGAGCGAGCGGCGTTAGAGATAAGGTGTGGAAGGATGTTAGTTTCAAGAAAATTCTGTAAAAAAATGGAAGTGTAAGCAAGTCAATTTTTTAAGGCCAGCAGGCTAAAAAATAAACGTTTATCCATCTATTATATAAAATTATTATTTAAAGATTAGAAGAAATTCAATTTCAGTGACTGACCTTGGTAATGCACTGGATACCAACATTTTTCAAACATTAGTTTGATTTGGTGCTAAAATTTCTTCACCAAAAGATTGAAAATAATAACTTTTTAATTCAATGAGCGATTCACAAGAATAATTAGACGCAGAGAGTCTTATTCACTAAGTAGACATCTCTCTAAATTACACATGCTATTTACTACCACTCCGTAAATCGGTCTGGATTGCAAACTCTCGATAATGCGTACAGGATAGAATTATTTGCCTCGTGAATTAAAACTCGCTCTGCCTGGTGCATTCCAGTCTTGCGCGCTGGTATATATACTGCAAGTGAAATGTAGCAAAAATCAAATTAATTGATCGGCTTGCACCAAATTGATTAACAACGCTCATACTCCTTAACGTTAATCACCTTTGGACATGGATGGTTTCGGTGTAAACGGAATTAAATTTCAAGCACCTTCTGTCTCGAAATAATAAATGATCTTCCATTAACACTTCGTGTTTCACCTTAATTTCCTTTTTTTTAAATTACCAGAGCAATTCGTTATATAAAAAACCAAATCTAAATCAATTAGCATGCGCAAAATGACTTACATTTATTATCACGAGCTTTTTGATTACGATATTCATTGAATTCTTGTGACAAAAGGTACAAATAATTTAATGAAATATATTTTAGCACTAGGGTACCATACACAGGGAATCAACTATTTTACCGAGTTAGGACAGGCGCCAACTTTGCAACACTAGTTAGAATGACAAGGTTCATCTTAGCGAAAAGAGCCAGGAAAATACGTCGCTTTAACTAAAATATTTATCCATTTTGACAAGGCAAAATAGTTTCAATAAAATAAGAAATAGCATTGCCGACCCAGAGTCAACTAAGTTCCAACTTTTACTAATTCTAAAGTGCACCATATATATTTCATATTGTCCTGTATGAATTGTTCCGAATCTCGAAAATTATCATCACAGTTTCTGAAAAAATTTCTATTCCTTGGACCTGAGTTACATTCACTTGAAACTTTGATTGAGAGAGCTTATTGAACTTATGATCATTAATCCACTCCACTTTTGTTTAAAATATTGACAAATGATGTCAACCATCTAGGCTTAGATACAAATACTCATTAAAAACCAGAGTGGCAACTAGGTTTCGTATAGTTGCATCAACGGCATGTCCATAGTTTCTTCATTAAAGAATTCTTGTCATTTTTACTAGATTGCTAAATGTTCGTTCTGAAGAACAAATTGTTTCGGTGTATGAATACATATCTTTTAGTAGAAGAAATGTTCTACAAATAATAGAAGACATATTGGCTTTAGTTTTGAGACTCTATAGGTTTTTTGGAAGAACTTGGGATCATTGCTTCATTTGACCTTTTCCGAAAATTGATCAGGATATGGTAGAAAGTGTAAAGGCAATTCAAAGTGTTTTTGGAAATATAACCTCATTTGCAGTTCAAGAATGATTTGGTGATTTGTAGCAAAATCTTCACAAACTATTTTTAAAAATTTGGTAGCTCTATTTACGATAGAAGATACACTAGATAGTCATCATTATTAACCAGAGTTGCCATGTTAATGAAACCAGGTTTCGTTTATTAGGTGTTATCAGGTTGTTATAGTTGAATGAACTGTATTCCTATAACTTTCTTAGCGAGGAATCCTTGTCATTCCAACTAGATTTAGTTTAACCAGAGCTAAATGTTGGTTTTAAAGGAAAAATTTTTGTTCATTACAGTATGACAAATTTAAGAAAGTATTTCTTCCGATTAAATCAAGTCCTAGAATCATTAATTTTCAGCATGTGGCAAAATTAGCGGTGTCTGAAGTTAATTAAAATTTTTGGTACAACAATCGTCAAACGGTTTTGAGAACCGTGAATTGGCCAGGGCAAAGAAATGTTGGTTGGTCGCCGGTCGAGTGCGACTCCTGAAAGTTTCCCTCGATTGACCATGACACTAATTGAACGGAGAAGATAATGCGCGTCCGTCGAGACCCTTTTCCTGCGGGAGCCAATCAGAGGCGACCAGTGCAAAAACGCGGATTTATGGCCTGTAGGCGGTTCAGAAGAAGGCCTTGGTTAGACCCGCGCCACGGTAATTACTTCGCGGGTTCCTGCAGCACCGGGGACGATTTTTTGTCGGCGTGCTAAGTGTGTTCCTTAATTGAATTTAAGGTTATTTAATATGCTTTTAGCTGGTTATCGCCATGGCTTACGTACTCGCGGAAACATCCTCCTTGTGTCCTCCCAACCCCGATTGTCCCCGGTCAACATGTTTTTCGCCTTTCCTTTTTTTTTCCTTTTTCTTCTTAATTTTTTATCATCACGCCCTGTGAAAGAGAAAATGATATTGATCAATATGGATATTGTCAGAATTTATTTCCTAGGATCTCTTCACGGTTTTTAGGGTCTGGCAATGAGAACTTTAATTTCTTCTGTTAGTTCTCATCCTACTCTCTGAATCTGAACCAGCAAAAAGTATACCACTAATTCATATTTAAAGATTAAGTACTTTGTTATTATGAGTACCATGCAATGTCCAAGTTTCTTGTAAAACTTCGCTAGGAATTTTATCAGAATGTATTGCTGGGGAAAATTCCTTGAAAATATGTCTTGAACCTGTAAAATATGTTTTTCATTCAGTTTATTTTAAATTGAATAATAATTTTTGTAAGCAAAAATTTGGAACTCCGATAGGTTCAGTTCTGTTTCTTATTCTATATTTTCTTAAATGCATTTAATAGTATACATCCAAGATAACAATTTGCTATTGAAACTGGAATTGAAAGGAGATTACATTTTATAAATATGTCTTAAATAACAGCTGATAAAGGGTGATGAAGGCTGATTAAGTATTATACAGATTCGCATAGAAAAACGAATTGTTTGGGAAGAATACTTAGATTTTCTTTCTGATAATCCTGTTCAAAACAAAATAGGAGTCGTAAAGAATTTGGTTGATAGAGTTCTGGAATAGTTGAATCCAGTTTTTCAAAAAAAAAAAAATTGAATTGTGTGAACAAATTTTTGATCTATTTTACTTCATTGAAAACCATAGGCAAAACAAAATTCATCATATTATAATTAAAAATAATTATCAGAACAGTAAAAATATTGAAGATTATAATAGATTTATCAGGTTAGTTCTACTTCATTTTGAAAGAATTTCAAAGATTTTGAAATCAGTTTTAGGACAATTAGGCTTTTACACACACATTCACGCGCGCGCGATGTATAGAGCTTTAGGTAAACAAGGTATGATTTACAAATTGAAACATATAGATTGTGATGTAGTTTATATATGGCAAAAATGTAAGACACTCAGAATAAGAAAAAATGAACACCGAAACAATTTTAATATAAATCGTAGATATCACTCAGTCCTCTGAAAAACATAGAATCATACATAGTCATGCTTTCAACTGGGATGGTATTGAGTTTTTTTTTCATAAAAGAAATAAAAATTAGAGAATCCACGGAGATGATATAAATAAAGAGGGAGGGTAACAAAGCTATTCATTGAAAACAATTATCTCTCCAGGTGTAACAAAGCTTAGGGTAAGGTTATCAATTGGATAAATAGATCCTTTTTTTCGATAATAAAGTCTTATATATGCAAATCAATTTCCACAAACTGATGGAAAATTAGACCAAATAACTTTTCGTATCAATCACTGTTTTTATTTTTGAGATATTATGTGAATTTTAACTATTCTAAGGTTTTACAGGAAATCAACTAGTAGTTTTCATGTAAATAATACCCCATAAGAAAGTCTAAATTGGCTTCGAAAATATATTGGTCCCTAGCAGTATAGAAAATACTGAGATAAAGTAAGAAAAGAGTCAGGGGCTGATTTTAATTTTTGATTTTGACCTTTTTCTTCCTCTTTTTTCTTTTGTTATATATAAAAAAGAAATTTGTCTTTAATGATCCGCAAAGGAGGTAGTTGGAAATCTAAGTATGATTTGTGATTTTGTTTGTGTTCTCATTTTTTGTAAACAAAAGCTGGATTATACAGGGAATGAAGTTTAAACAAACTGCAGTGCAAATTTTCTATTTTCTCATGTTTTTTCTCGAAAGAAATCGGCAGGTGCAGGAGAACATGCGTCCACGTGGATTTTGGCTAGAACCCCCGGCACTCCTCGCGAACAATCGTGGACTTTTGACCCCCCCCCCCCTCCCCTCATAACTGTCTACGCTACGCAGAATATGGCTGGACCCTTATATAGAACCGAATGGCTCTAATATGGATATGTCTAATATATATAATATATGCTCTAATATGTCTTAATGGATAATAAAAATATGTTAGGAAAGTTTACTGGATGAGCAAAATAATGTACAATTTTCATGATTTTGAAACCATTTTTACCGCAAGGATGATAAATATAACATTTATAAATTGTATTTCTTGAATTATCCTAATTTGTCTTTAAGTAGTAATGTACTTTCTGTTCAGCCTTTCAAACTCTATAAAAATATGGTCAGGGAAAGATCAAGGAAAATCAAAAAATTTTGAAAATGTAGTTTTGTGGCCACCTTGATTATAGTTTTTAGCTTCCGGTGTTTTGTAGTTTGTTGAACTACATTCAAAAAGATTATGAGAATTTCCTCGCAAGCGTTTGTTATAGTTCATTGTTGGGGTGATGGGTACTGTCTATCGACATATTCATTACAGAGCATTGGTAGCTTCATTAAGGTCATTTGTCCCAGGTATTGTTATTTTCCGTTGAAGAAGTTTGTTATAATCTATTGTTAAAGAATTTGTTAAATATTGTCACTGACATAATTTTATGAGGTCTTGTAGAAAATTCCTAAAAATTATCATCAAAATTACGATCCTAATGAAATATTTCATAATCCGAGTAGCATCTATTCACCCCACTCTTGTTAGTGATTAAGTTATATATGTGATATAGTAATGATGTGTCCAAAAGATTTATTTTAGCTTCCGGTTCCGCTGTTATGTGGTTTGTTGAACTAGATTCAATAAGGATTGTTATAGAACTTTGGCGCAAATGTTTGTTTGAGTCCATTGTCAGGGTGATTGGTAGTGTTTGTCGACAAATATATAAAAAACGTTGGTAGCTTCAGTAAGGTAATTTGTCCCAGATATTGTTAGTTTTCCTTCAAGACCATTTTTTTACTCTCAGTTAAAAGCTTGGTAGCAGCCTATTACTAGAAAATTTTGTTTTTCTTAGGGACTTTGTTATAGTCTTTTGTTGAGTGATTTCTCAAAAATTGTTACTAATACAATTTTATAAGTTTTTGTAAGAAAATGTCTGAAAATTACCATCGAAATTATGAACCTAATGAAATATTCCATAATCCGAAAAGCATCAATTCACATCACATTTGTTAGGGATTTTGTTAATATATGTGATGTAGTAATGATGTGTTCAATAATTTTGTTTTAAATTATAATTTTCGCTGTTATAAGTTTTTTTATACTACATTCAATGAAGATTGTTATAGAATTTTGGCGTAAGAGTTTTTTATAGTCTATTGTCAGGGTGGGGTGATTGGTAGTGTGTGTCGATAAATTTATCATAGAACATTGGTAGTTTCATGGGTGTCATGTGTCCTAGATATTGTTAGCTTCCGTTAAAAAGTATTGTTTTATCCTCAGTTAAACATTTGTTAGCAGCCTATTATTAGGAAAGTTTCTTTTTCTCAGGGAGTTTTTTATAGTCTATTGTTGATGGATTTGTTAAAAATGGTTACTAACACAATTTTATGAGCTCCTGTAGGAAAATCTGATGAACATCAATTCACCCCGCTCTGTCCTAGAATAGAAATAACTACCTGCATTATGTAAATGAGGGAACCAGCTCAAATAAAACCCCCTAAGTCCTAAAAGATATTTTACAGATGCTGTTGAATGGTAAGGGTCCTGTTAAACTGGTATACGTATACGGCATCTTCAATTTTAATTTCGACCTAAAGTGGCGGAGTGCATTACAATGAAGGCACACGAGGCTCCTGAAATCCGAGAACCTTGTCTCGACTCGATTCTGTGTCTGAAACATTTCACTGTCTGACCCACGGGAGTCCGAATAATAAGGAGCGCATCTTGTTATAGCTCGCTAGGGGGGCCCAACTACTCCATGCTCGTTACCCGCTTCGCCGTAATAATTGCTATCACTCCTCTAATAATACACGGATATCAAGCATAAATGTGAGTGGCAGTTGGATGTGTGCTTTGATTGTATTCTGAATATTGCGGGTCATCCACCTTGAAGAATACTGCCTTGATTTTACTTTACACATCAAACTTCAAAAATATTATTCTCGAGAAAGGGTAGAATGAATAGAAGAGAATTAGGCTAGTCAATAAAAAGGACTTTTGATGCATCTAGCCTCAATCAACAAGAATTTTATTCTTACGACTTTATTTAAATCTTTTCTTCGGACTGAGTCTTTTAATCTTCAGATTATGTTCAGCAAATGTTATTACTTGAGTTTATAGCTACAAAGTTTATAGAAGCTATTAATTTAAATTATTCTGCAACGGTTCTGCAACAGTCTTTTTTATCGATAAGACTGTTTAACTTTGGTTGAAACTAGTGCTGTATGCTTCAACCAACTAATCGATTAACAAATGTTAACCAAACCAAAACATTAAAACAACCAATGGTTAATAGAATAGATTCAGATAAAACAGTTAAAACAAACCGTCAAAACAAAAAATTATTCTGCTACTTACTACCTAACATACCCGAATTACCAAATAATCAGAAGTATATTAAAATGAAATGAAAGAAAATTAAGCCAGCATAGAATGTGTAAAAAAGGAACTCAACACTCATCGAAAATTAAAACAGACAAAAATGTATGCCATCGAGTAGACAAATATTCACAAAAAACTTAATTCTTTACCATTATTTCAATTACTAGCACATATCTCCAATGATTTATCATAGCATTAAGCCATTTCCCTTTCGGGGTAGGCGTAACTCGCTCGGTGAGGAAAGGAGTAATGTGTGGTAAGGGGTACAGATTTCTTAGATTGCACTAGAATTCCCGTGTTATTTATTTAAATGACACGTTCGTTCCGCAACACTGCTCCGTCTCAGGTTGCTGATCAATCTGTCTAGCGATCACCCCAAGTGAAGAGCCTCACAAGGTTATGTGAGGTACCTCACTTGGGCCCATTTGTATCCAAGGTCTTTTGTTTCAGGTGTCATTCACTCTACTGTCACTCTTTTTATAAACTATTTTTTGCCACTCTTTTCTGTCCTGGCATACTTCTCTAGCTTCCGTTACGTCCATGCATTTTTTCAAACAAGCTCTCGTGTTTCTATGGCTTCTTACGCCTCCTTGGATAAGGGTCTCATTCACGCATTCTAACCATTCTTTCGGCGGTCTGCCTCTGGGCATTCTGCCATTTACTTGACCTTTATACACTTGTTTCGTCAGTCATTCATCTTTCATTCTTTCAACAAGTCCGAACTATCTCAATTGATTTCTTTCCGAAATGTCAACTATTGTCTCATCTGTACCACATTCTTTAATATTGGTTATATATTTTTCTAGATATTTTGACAAGCTAAACGTGAGCTAAAATAACCTAAAGATTTTAACCATTTTTCTAATGTTTTATCAAATCACTTGAGTCTATACTCTTAACAACATTTTCAAAGATCGAAACCCTTCACAAAAGGTTTTATATATTTTTGGTTCCTTTTGAATCTGTCGTCAAATCTAGAAAAAAGTAGATCACCAAATCTAAGGGTTTATTTAGTAAATATTGTAGAGCCTGATAAACTCAAAAAATGTTAAATGATTTTGTGGACAGTAGTAATTAAAAAAATTATGGAAAAACTTTGTTTCGTGGATATTTTTGTTAGAAACCCAAAAATCTTTTAAATTCTTTAAAATCTTTGAAAAGACTGAAAATATTTAAAAATTTCTTAAAATCTTTAAAAACCTTTGAAATCCCGCAATCATCTGAATAAAGTCTTTGAAATTTCATTAAAATATTATGAAATCCCTTAAAATCACGTGAATTTACATGAAATCTGATGCTATTCCTTGAAATTTTTCAAGTCTCTTCAAACTTCCTTGAAATCCTTTGAGAAATCCCAAAATATTTTTAATCCTTTGAAATGCTTTAATATGCCTTGAAAAATTTTGAAGTTCTTGAAAATGTCTTGAAATATTATAAAATCCCTTGAAATCCCGTAAATTTACATGAAATCTGATGATATTTCTTGATATCCCTTGAAATATTTAAAATCCTATCAAATGGTTTGAGATCCTGGAAAATTCATTAAAATACTTTATTGAAAGCCTTTTAAATCTCTTAAAATAACTGAAATCCTCGGAAATCTGATAAAAGACGTTAAAATCCGTAGAAACTCCTTGAAATTTTTTTAATCCTTTGAAATCTTTCAAATTTTTATAAATCTCTTGAAATTTGTTCAATTTCTAAAAATGTATAGAAATCTCTTGGCTCGTAAGTTTGAGCGCGCCTAGGGCGCGCGACTGTTGGTTCTCGCGCTTTGCGCTCGATAATGTATTTACCTCGTGCTACGCGCTCGGTCTTTGTATTTCCCCTACATTTGTGTACATACCTTTTAAAATTAAAGGTCGAAGTATCGACAACTGTAATTTGGTGATTGTGAATTCTCTTTTGTTAAAGCTTCTTCGGCTTTAACGAACACATTCTTATCACGTATCTCGTGCTTCGCACTCGACTTTGTCCAGAATGTGAACTTTTCCACATTATGTTCATTACTATTATGTCAAATGTATATTATATTTATTTCTGTACCTCGGCCTGGGATTGCTTATTTAGATATTACAAAATAAAGGACAAATTTTATTTATTACGATTAATTCAATATTTGTTTCTTATTTTGCATTAAATTTTATTTTGAGCCACCCTGAAAAATGTATCATTTCAATAAATTTATATTATTACAATTCATAATATGCATTGGTATTGAAACATGCGTATTTTCATTGTCTTGATTTTATGACCGAAAAAAAAGTTCGAATACTATATGAACTAAAAACAATTTTGTTATTAAACATTTTACTGCAACTTGTTTCGTTTTTCCATAAAATTAATTTGTTTGTTTTCAATGTTATTTTTTACAATTTAAACTAAAAATACGCATCCTAGTGTGAATTGTTTTTGAGAAAATTTGTAGATATAATTTAGGCGAAAGATTTTGTCAAATAAAATGTTATTGTAGCTTGTGTCCTTTTTCCAAAAAGGTAATTTTTTTGTTTCCAATATATTTTTATAACAAATTTGTAGATCTTTTTTGGTTGAACAACTTTTGTTTATTAATTTTTTTTCGTACTTTGAGCCGTTTACCACAAAATTAAATTTTTTTATTTTGAATATTATTTTTTTACGATTAAACAAAAACTACGCGTCCTATCAAAAAATTATCGATGACAAATTTGTAGCTCTTTTTCGTTTTAACAAATTTTATTCATTCATTTTTTTCGTATCTTGTGTGGTTTGTCTAGAAATTCAATTTTTCTATTTTTATTGCATTTTTTTACGAATAAAACAAAAACGTATCAAAAAGTGATCTGTAACAAATTTGTAGATCTTTTCTGAGTACACAATTTTCGTCAGTTCATCTTTTTTCGTATCTTGTATAGTTTGACCGCAATATGGAATTTTTGATTCTTCATTATTTTTTGTGCGGTCAAAATTTAAATTTTTGGGTTTTCAAGAAAATTCAATAAGTTTTTGTGATAATCTTGTATGGTGTTCAAAATGAACCTTTTTTTCTTTTACATTTTTTCATATCGTGCGTTGTTTGGCTTGAAATGTTAAATTTCGATTGTTTTTTGGAATTTTATAAATGCTATGACTCTGGTAATTTTTTTGTAATAAAAAAAGTCAGTAGAGTAAATTCTTCGTCTTTTTGAGTGCTACTAACAACCGTACATAAAATTGGTTAATTTCGAAAAAAGTGGTCTCAAAAATTTTGAAAATCTGCACACTTTTGGAATTTTGATCCAAAATGGCTGGCTAACGAACTTGACCTTCATTTTAGGACACTTGAAGAGTATACCAAAGCTCAATCCAATCTGTCATTTTTTTTTCAAAAGTTATCGTGCTCACAGACAAACATACAGACAGACATACAGACAGACAGACACATTTATAAAAACCTGTTTTCGGGTTGAAAAGTAAACTATTTGCTTAAAAATTGAATTATTTTATTAAAAATTCAACTACTTTCTAAACCATTTAACTTTTTACCTTGAAAACTGAACTCTTTTGTTAAAAATTCGTCCTGGGGTTGAAAACTAATCTCTTTTGGTTCAAAATTCAACTATTTTGTTTAAAATGCAATATATTTTGATTTGAAATCTTAGGAATTTAAAAAATTTCGTATTAAATTCAATATGATATCTATAAATGAATTTTATTTAGAAAAATCCATTATCCTATTTTCGTGAGAAAATCACCCTTTTCCCCCTGCTTTGAGGGAATCTTTAGATGCAAAGTGTGTGCTTACCTAACACTATTTTTATTCGTATGATCGCGACAAAATCTGAAAAAAGAGGAATTTTTTCGTATGACAAAAGTGGCAACAGTTAGTTTGTCAAATTGAAGTTTTTGTAATTGATACTTTACCATTGTGAATGTTTCATTAATCGATACAATTTTTTCTGAAGTCCTCACAGAATTAAATCTACTGACATTAGTTGTCCATTAAATAACTTGTTTATTAATCAACGTTTGAATTTAAAGTTATGGGCTGACAATTTTTTAAGGATTCAATTCGGAAAGTTTAATATTAACAATAGTTCATTTTGACTGCATTAATTTGAAGTTTAGTTTTAATCACTTCAAATAACAAATCTTTATTTTTAATAGTTTGAACTTTTTAGTTTCACTGACCTGGAAAAGTTTGTGCAACCCGGGGAAAAAACCGGGAAATGACCGGGAATTTTTTCCGGGGACAAGAGTGGCCACCCTGTTAAATATGATACAGTTTCTCTGTAGATTTTTGATCCTGATTATTGTTTCTCTAATTTTTAGTTCAGATTTCATCACACTAGCTATTTCTTATCAAACATTTTCTATGGGGAATTCTTCTCGAGCCAATAAAAACAAATTTCTCCCAGCTATTGACGATACGTTTCCTTTATGTTTCTG
Source organism: Andricus curvator (assembly GCA_932195095.1). Lineage (NCBI taxonomy): Eukaryota > Metazoa > Arthropoda > Insecta > Hymenoptera > Cynipidae > Andricus > Andricus curvator. Next base: position 198,974 of record CAKNYM010049493.1, read on the forward strand.
CAATATTTTTCCGTACTTATCGCCTACGTAACAATCACACCGCATTCGAACACGTTCGCTTTCTGCACAGGAAATTGTATGGCGGTAACTTTACGATTTACAATAAAAGATCACGACCCGCGTCCATTGTAACACCTGAATGGAATGCTGACTATAACATTTTTACTTGTTAGAAATACCAACAAAAGTATTCTTAGACTTTAATCAACGATTCGATATAAAATCTCCTTTCTTAAAATAAATTGCCCGGACATTTTAAAAGTGTTTCGTAACGGTAATGGTAATGCGTTACTTATTTTAAATGTAACGGTTTGTTTATAGTATTTATACTAAATTATATGTCATGATACCTAAGCAGGATACATATTTTCTTTGCAGAAAAAACAAATATGTTACTAAAAAATTCCAACATTGTGGAGAAGCTTTTTTGGGCAAGAAGAAAAAAAAACTCAAAATATTTAGGAATCGTAGAACATCTTCTGCTTCCCATCAGGACACATATTTTCTACATTCAGAACCTGGAAAAAACATTTATGTTAAAATTCTCATTATTTGCATACGTCTAATTATAATTTGTTCATTAAAATTTAAAAAAGGATGTTTACGGAGCTTACATATACTTGCAAATCCATAAAAATGGCAAAATTGAGCAAATAATAAAAGAAATTACCCAATTAAAAAATGTTTTCGAAACCTAGAAAGATTTTTCTTCATTTCATCAATGCTCACTGGAGAAATAAAATAAATAAATCACTCTCGAAATTCCCTATAATTCTGTCCCTCGCACAGCAAATTTTTTTTAAATCCCTTAATTGGGATTTTTATATATTGATCGAATCCATTTAAAATGAGGCAGGTTATACACGTATATATTTTTTCAAATTAAAAAAAAAATTATCCTTCTAAAAGGAAGACACCCTGCAAGTGTCAAGCGTTTGCAATAAAAAATTTTGATTTTGTAATATTAGACAATTTCTAGAGGTTTTAAATTCAAAAATTTCTGATTTATCAATTGTACATCTAAATTTTTTAAATATAAACAATGTTTAATTGAAGCTTTACAAAATATTACTATTTAAAATTAAAAAATATTTGACTAACAATATTTATGGAAGCAGACACGTAAGTAAGAGTATTTTTAAACATATCTCACTAATTAGAATTAATAATTTCTTAAATTATTTGAATCCTTACAAACATTTTCAGTGGTCTAAATATTTTAAATCTTTATATTAAGGATTTTCAAATAATTTACCTTTTTAATATTGAAAATGAAATTCCGGGGATGTGAACATGTGCTTCGCGCACGTGTATTTTATTCAGTTTTTTTTTGTTGAGAAATTTAATTTATTTTATATTCCTAGAATTTCAAATAATTTCTACATATTGCAATCGATTTCTACGATTTCAAGGTATTTTAAGGAGTTTCAACGAATTTCTAGAGAACTTTAGGGAATAAAATAAATTTTATTTCAAAGGATTTCTACGGATTTCAACAATTTAAAGGGATCTGAAGGACATGGACAAATTCCGAAGCATTTTTAAGATTTTCAGTTATTTAAAAAGATTTCAAAGTATTTCAAGAAATTTCCTTTCAGAACATTTAAAAACTCTTGAAATCAAAAAATTTGTCTTTATGGATTTTTAAATACTTTATAATTTTAATATTAAGAACAAACTCCAGGGACGTGAAACATTTTTACCATTTGAAAGGATTTCAGTGAAGTTCTAGCGAACTTTAGGGAATAGATTGAGTTTTATTTCAAGGGATTTCTATGGATTTGAACAGTTTTAAGGAATATCTAGGAATTGGGCAACTTTCGAAGGATTTGAAGAATTTTATGTTATTTTCAAAGATCTTGAAGAATTTCAAGAAATTTTGTTTCCAAAAGTTGTAGAACTCTTAATATTTAAAAAGTTGTCATTGTGCATTTCGAAATATTTTGTTATTAATATTGCAAAATAGAAATCCAGGGATATGAATTGTGATAAGGATAAAATAACAAGTCTTGGACCGAAATATTCAATTATACTAATACGTATCACTATTTAATTATTAATGAAGGCACTTTCAGGAGAGGAAATATTCTTGGTTATAAGAACTATTTAGAAGACATAAAAATGGTTTATTTAATAAATTTTATGTTCTATAGGACTTTTTTATATCGCTGTGAATCATTGAACATTATTCCAAAACTATACAATTTCCTATTAAAATATTGTTTTTGTTTTATTCTAAATGTAAAAATAAATATTGAATCTTTCCCCTGTTTTCCCCCTTTTTCGTGAAAAATCATTCCATTTCCCCTATTTTGAGCTCTTCTTATTTATTGCAGACTTAATCTCCGATTCTTAAAATAAGCATGCATATGTATAGCTGGCTTAATAAAATACGAAACCATGCTTCGCTTCGACAAAATCTCAGTGCTAAGATTAATGAGGCAACGAAAGAAAGGGAAGTAGGAAAGAAAGGTCTCGTTGAAATGCATCGCATAACCCTTGACGAGAAAATTATAAGGGAATAGTCATTGGCAGGATTTTAAATCGTCTCTTTCCGACAGGAAACCAAAGTTATCTCCTCATCCATATGGAACTCGGAGTACCTCTTACAAATGACTATACACGTTCTACTGACGTATATTGTCATTGCATACCCACTACAATAACAGACATTGTCACCCTCGAGAATTCTTCATTTCCTCTCACCCTGCAATTATTCTCTCTTGCTCTGTTTCCTGCACGATTCTTGCAAATCTCTTCACAATTTTTTTTCTACTTGCAGATTTAGTGAGCCCGTGTAGATACTTTCAGTTGGCCCTCATGAGGGCCCCCGTATTTTACCCCTTTACTACACTACCTGACAAAATTGTGCGTCCACTTATGAATATCGGATTAAAAACAGGCTTGTCCTAGAAAGTGATAAACTCTGCAAAAAATTAAGTTAGAAAGCGCTTCGAATATCTGATAGAAATTCTATTTTATATTTTTGACCAATTTTCTATTCTCCTTTTTCAAATAATACCAACAACATAACAAAATATTTTCTGGTTCTCGAATTATAAATAAAAATTGGAAGTTTGCACAAGACGAAAATCGGTCGGTCAAGCGGCAATCGAGCTTCTGTCTCTTGTTAACACATGAGAAATAAGATACGCGTTTAAAAAAGTGAGTAACTCTGCAAAACATTAAGTTATAAAGTGTTTCAGAAAATTTTCAGAATGCCTTTTTTCTATTTTAGATCAATTTTATATTTTTAAATTCCACTCTCTGTATGATTTAGGGAAGTGAATGGAAAAATGGAAACTTTGCTGATTGAAAGTCTGAAGTCTCCTTTTTAAAATGAGACCAAGAACATAATAATTGTATATTATATCGCAAGTAGGATTCAGGTTTTTACGGGGAGATCAATGTTTGCAGGACATGGCTTTTCAGGTCGTCTTTGCGAAAGTTGAGCTCCACGTGTGTACCTGTCTAACCCCACGAGTGATGTACGATATTTTATTCGAAGTGAGACTGTAGGGCCGTCTGAGAAGTGATTCGTGATGTTTGTAACATATTTGGTCATAAAAACATATGACTGAGGTGGCAGTCATCTGCTTGGCTGTGATTGGTGTTCTCGAATGGCGCGAAATTTGAAAACGGTTCGGTCTGAGCTAGACTATTATAACGGTACGATTAGAGAATACATTGTGCGTTTTCTGTGGCCATTTGTGGAACTAGTAATCTGTCAGTGTAGCGGCGTTTGGAATAAATAATCTGTCAGCAGCTGACACCGTTCGGTAAAGGGCTATCTAACGCTCACTTTTTAGGGGACAGTATAGGCTCATAACTGTGTGATTGTTTATATAATTTGTTTAAACCAATTAATTTTCAAATTCAACATGCTTTTTTTGCATAGGCCCTCATAAATCCAATTCAAGTGATACGAAGCATAAGTGAACAGATTTGCACAAGAGTATGAAAATTAAATTGTAAAAATTCACATTGATTTTGCTATTTGCATTTCACATAATACTTTAAACAATTGAAAAAATTTGAAAACTGGTCCTCACAGAACCCTTAAACATGTAATGATAAAATTTTTATCTGGTGATCAGTCTGAGATTTTTGTTGTCAAACAAAGGCCCTTGCAAGGGCCTTCGTAGGGCCTTCAGAATGCCGACGGTCAAAAAAAATCCCACATCCAAAAAAAGGTTGAACAAATTAATTTAAAAACGTGTCTTGCAACATTTTTTAATAATCGAACCTACCTTCTTGACGTACTTTCATAGTTTCTTCTCAAACAGGTGATAGGACTTGGAAATTTTTTGAAATGCGCAAAGAGGGCGGCTAAGTTAGCCACGGCGAGGGACCAGCTGGGATTTTCCAGAGTGGGCCGCCTTATCGGGCCTCTAGATATCCAATAATTTAAAAAAGCTGAGCTGGATAATTTCCCCACAGGAGGGAATAAAATTTTAAAATAATTGTATAATGAAACTTAATTTCATGACATGGGTGGAATTCTAGTACCTTAGATTTTATCTGCAACAAGTGACGTTAGAAAGATGTCTGAATTATGGAAAATGCTATTCTAGAAAGATTTGAAGCTCGGCTAAATTCAGACGAGACAGCTGTATAATTTTAACACTTTTCAAAAATGTAATTGCATAACTGTTGCTCAGGAAATATGCTATGTGCATGAATGATTGCTCATTCGTATGCGAGAGCCGAGAAAAGGGGAACGTGTGAAGTATAGAGAAAGTCAGCTCAAAAAGCCGGACGTTGTTCTTCTGCACGACCATTTTTCATCCCTCTTTTTCAAGATTTCTCTTGCCTTGACACCTAAGGTGAGTGTAAATCAGTCAGAATCTAGGAGAATATTTTGATAACTGGACCAAATCTTAAGGTTTCAACTAGTGCTGTGCGCTTCAACCAATTAATCGTTTAACAAATACCAAACAAACAAAAACGGTTAAATCAGACACTGGTTAATTGAATAATTTCAACCAGAAAAAATAAATAAATGATCGAAACAAATAATCGATTGAAAAATTAATCACCTTAAGTGCTTCATTTAAATCATTTCCGCACTTCAGGTGATTCATTCTTCAAGGGATCATCCATAGGTTATGTAGCAGCTTTTTTTTTGAGGGGGTTGAGGTGTTACTATCTGTTGAATGGAGGGGAGGATCGATACTGTTACGTAATATTCTTAACAAATCAAACTTATAACAAAACCGTGTATGCAAAATTATATTATATAACATTAAAGTTTAGTAATTTTACAATGAAAGATTGTGATAATGTTATAAAGAATTCATATGAAACAACTTCTAACCAAAAATAGATGGATTTTATAAAAAAAGGTAGTTTCTATAAAACAGGGAAAAAGAAGAGGAATTCTTCAAAAAGGGTTAAAAGGGTGAAAAGGGGAAATAGGGGATAGAATGTGCAGTCTGTAACTAAAATGTAACATATTGGCTTTTGTTACGCGATAAATATTTTTACAGATTTTTTTTACCATTGAGCACGTTTTATTATTCCTGCTGTTGCAGTTAAAAGTAACAATTATTTTATAAACTTTAAGTTTTTTTTATTGAATATTGAACAAAATTCCTGATTCACGTAATGATCGGTTATTCCTCAGTTTTTCTCCGATCAAAAAATTTCCGGTCTTTTCCCGATACAGTGGCCACTCTGTTTAAGAAAATATCATGCCCTGAAAGAATTTTAGTTCAGAAAATAAACAATGATGCAAAAATATAAAATTTTTTGAAATTACTTCTCACCAAACACTCGGTTCTCAGATTTTATTTGAGAAATTACTTTTATTTGATGTCAGGCAACTTTAAAAAAAAATTTATCCCAATATCCTTATCGTTTTGTACGAAAAAGTGCGTGGGTGGATGAAACACAGTCTTTCGATAAGGACATTGAAATGAAACTTTCTTGTGTTGTTGGGCATCGATTACAAGTAATTTATAAAAGAAAATTTGAGAATCGGACGTTCAGAGGAAAGTTAGAATTTTTTTTGATTTTTTTTATGTTCATTTCAAAGTGCGTGGGAGGATAGAACGCAGTCTTCTGATAAGGATATTGGAAGGAAACATTTATTCTTGTTTCGTTGGACAAATGGACATCAACTACCAGTAATAAAAAAAAATAAAATTGAGAACCAGACGTTCAGAGAAAATTTATAATTTTTCCAAATTTTTCTGCGTACGTTTTAGAGTGTGTGGGTGTATAAAACGCAATCTTCCGATAGGGATATTGGTATGAAACTTTTTGTTGTTCTGTAGGACATCAAGTGCAAGTAATCCATGAAAGAAAATTTTAGAACTGGAAGGTTAAAGGAATCTTAGAATTCGGTCCGAATTTTTCTTTGTACGTGTCAGAGTGCGTGGATGGATAAAACGCTATATTCCGATAAGGATACTAGGATAAAACTTTTCTTTGTCTTTTAGGACATAAGATACAGGCAATTAGTGTGAAAAAATTTGAGAACCGCACGTTTAGAGGAATGTTAGAATTTTTTCGATTTTTCAACATACATTTCAACGTACATGGGTGAATGAAACGTAGTCTTCCGATCAGGGTGTTCAGATGAAATATTTTGTCTTGTATTCTTGGACATCAACAACCAGTAATTAATGAAAGAAAATTTGAGAACCATACGTTTAGAGGAAAGTTAGAATTTTTTCCGAACAACAAATATAGCTTATTTCATTAAAATAATAAATATAACATTATAATAACTTATTACCATATAAAATAATACCTAGGAGAGACCACCCTACAGTCAATTATGAGCCTCCAGTTTATCTTTAATTAAAAGCACAAATATGCCTAAACTGATTAACTCTTATTTTAATGTATTAAAATGTATAGTGTCCCAACAATTAATTGAATAAAATTAATTATTTTACATTCAGTATTCTGGATGAATGATTATCTACTGTTGGCTCATTATCTAATGTAGGGTGGTGTCCCTATATTATATTATTTTTGGGAGAATTGAACAACAAAAAATCGATTCAAGTAATTTTGAAAAAATTTATATTCTCGTTTATAAACGCTGTTAACTTCAGTGACATCTCCGAGCTTATTTTTCGCTGAATCGAACAAGTCATGATATGTTTCTGTACCTATCGATGTACGTGGGACGTTCACGATTGGTTGGAACGGAAACTACCTTGCTGCCTCTCCTAATGAATGAATCCCGACATTTTTTTGCTCGTCGCCTCCTATTCGATACCAGAATTTCTAATTTACACCTTGTCTTCAGTCCAGTCGTGTTGAACACTTTTCGAGGTGGAACGAAGGTGTCCACAATGACGGATGCAGTGGGACATGGCCCACGGAATGTCGTAGGATGGTGTCCCTGAGATATGTTCACGGGGAAACACCTGCCTTGTACAAACAATTTTTCATCGTAAACTATGCATCCTTTCTCCCTCTGGTATCCCTTTCTCTCTTCGTTTCTCCTGGACTCGTCTAGACGGCTCGTCTGGAGCACGATTCTACTTTCAAGAGTACAAGAGTTGTTATTAATTATAGTTGCGCTTGGTTTGTAGGTACTAGAACCGTAAATTAAATCTGTTGCAACGATAATCTATCGATGGCTCTGCACATTCGTGCCAATATCTTTGCAGTTCTTCTGAATGAATTACGTAAGGCAAATGTTCTTTTACAGGGGGTTGGGAAATTGATTGGGAGATCAAATAGACCCGAGTCTGTCATCGATGACTACACCGAGAATGGAAATACGAGAAAAGTTTCAAGGTTCGATTTCTCAGCTGATTTATTGTTCGAATGGATGATTTAATCTAAGTAAGAGATGTAGAGTTTATTCTTTATAAATAAGCTCTGATATATTGCTTTGAGATCGTGTAAATGAGTATGCATTAAGGTTGGTTAATTCTCATTAAATGTATGAAGAAACACAGTAAGCAAAAAAATTATGGATGAAGTCACCCAACAACTATTATTTGTTGGGTGACCTTTTTGATATTATGAAAGCTTTGCGATTTTTGTTGAATTTTGTTGACTGAAAGAAACAAATGTTTTGTTCAATTGAACAAAACATTTAGATTATTTTAATGAATGAAAAATATGTACCTTATTGATTTTAACAAATATCTTTTTCAATACGATTCTTCTGATTTAAATGAACGAGTTGTTTGAATTGAATAGGTTACACAAATATTTGTTTCATTTACACAAATATTATAATCCACAAATCGAAGGTACGATAGTTCCGTAGAAAAAACGCTAGGAGTGCAGAGCAGACTTTCTCACCCTAAAGACTATAATTATCGTTATCGTTACCGTTTCAAAATGTAACTTTTTTCCTAGTTACTCTTGCAAAAATTAATTATCGTCACTTAATTAGTTACTTTTGTATTTTAGAAAGAGTAGCATCATCTATCGCAGTCTATGCGCCGTGTATTTTTTTTAGGGGAAAAGTAATTTTTGAGACAAAATAAAAAATTTTTTGAATAGCTTTTTATTTCTTAAAATTTTTTAAACATTAGGGTTTGAGCTTACATTACATTTCAGGCATTTAACACCCCATGAAAAAGAATCTGGAAAATTTTTAAGAATTTTTTCGTTTCACGGAATAAGTTTTCGGAAATCTTTTCAAGTTTTAAAATATTGTGAATCATTTCAAAGCTTCTATGATTCCTTAATATCTTTTAATTTGACTCGAATTTTTCCTAAAATTTCAAAAATTAAAAGAATTGCCTTAAAATATTCCAGTTTTTTTCGACATTCTTAGAAATATTTTTAAATATTCCTTGGAAATTAATAATACATTTCCAACAAAATAGTTCAACTTTCACCCAACTAGTTGAAGTTTCAATTAAAAAAATGACATTTTTCAACAAAATAGTTCAACTTTTAACCAAAGAGATGAATTTTCAACTAAAAATATGAATCTTCAACAAAAAAATGATTTCTTAACAAAGTGGTTCAATCAAAATTTTTGTATAAATTAGTTGACTCCTCAAGCAAATAAGATTATGTTCAACCAAAGAGTTGCACTTTTATCCTAAAAAATGAAATTTTTACTAAAACAGATGAATTTTTCATTCAAAAAGTCAAAATATAAAAATGTTGAATTTTCAACTAAAAAATATTTCAGATTGACTTTTAAATATAAAAATATGCATTTTAAATATGAATTAAATTTCCTACAAAAATACTTCAATTTAACCCGAAAAGATGAATTTTCAATAAAACTGGAATTTTCAAACAATGAGGATGACTTTTCAATAAAATTGTCGAATTTTCAACCAAATAGTTGCATTTTTATCTAAAAAAGATGCAATTTTTACTAAAACCGATGAATTTTTTAATCAAAAAGACAAATTTGAAAAAAATTAGTTCCATTTTCATCCAAAAAAGGTATCAGGTGACTTTTCAACACCAAAATATGAATTTCAAACAAAAAGTAAATGTTCTACTAAATATTTGAATTTTCAACCATGAAGGATGACTTTTAAAGAAAATTGTTGAATTTTCAACCAAATGGTTACATTTTCATCCAAGGAAAATTAAATTTCATGTAAAACAGATAAATTTTCAAATCAAAAAGGCAAATTAAAAAAATATTTGAATTTTCATTGAAAAAGATTTCAGTCGACTGTTCTCCGAAATAATTGAATTTTCAAAAAAACAGTTGAATTTTCAACCAAAAAACATGACTTTTTAAAAAAATTGATGAATTTTGTTTTAATTAATAATTAATTTTAATTAATTTTCATTGATTAAAAAAACAGTTGAATTTTTATCCAAGTAAGATGCAATTTCTACTAAACTAGATACAATTTTAAATAATAGACAAATTTTCAACAACAAAAAAAGATTGACATCCATTTAAAAAAGATTTCAGTTGACTTTTCTACAACACAATATGAATTTTCAACAAAAAGTAGATATTCTACGAAAATAGTTGAATTTTCAACCCAAAAAGATGAATTTTCACAAAACAGTTGAATTTTCAAACAAATAATAAAATTTATAACTAAAGAGATAATCTTCAGGAGGAAGCAACTGCTTAATTCTGGACTTTCCCTGGATCAATAAAGTTCCGTGACTTTTTTGAAAAGTGTTGTTGGCTATATTCGTGTTTCACTCACCAGGTTTCTCTGTCACGTAAAGTTAAATTTATATTAACTTTTTGTTGTACAATGACTGTGATTTATTTGTTTCATTTCCGAATTTCCAAAAGTTGCGTACATCAATGAAGGACCCACCCACTCCCAACGTAACAATTCGTAATAAAATCCCCCCCCCCCCCCTCGAGCTGTAACCTAATCTAAGTACGGTTCCTAACATTGACCGCAGCTTTGAGTACATTATAAGTTTTTAAAAATGAGTTTTTCATTATTGCATTATTGCATTATTGCGTCACTACTGGACAATCAAGTTACAAGATCGAGGTGTTTACATGAGCCGTAATCTTAAAACTTATTAGAGAGGGTACCTCGCTACACGTAAGGCTTTTCGGCCTAATGAAGTCATAAAAATATTCTTCTTAAAGGATATGGTGCAACGACCGTAATTCCATCTTTAACCTGTGACTATGGCGAGGCTTTTTCTTAACGATGTGAGCCGATAGATTCATAATCCTTTTCGAGCATTCATGCTCAGGAAGGAACGATATTGCGACCCCGAAGGTGTAACTTGATTTCATTGGCTCGTTTTTCCGGCTCTGCGGGGTTCCATTGTAATGTGACGTTTGTGTACAAAACATAGTTATTGACACGTAAAGTCGGCATTCCTTGGCCATTGTTAGCACTTTGCTATAGTTTATGCTGTGGCACGTTTGAAGGAGATCAATTTCGAAGGACTGGGATAATTGCGATATGTGATGATTTTAGTATCCTGGAAGAGGGCGATTATAAAAATATCGTCTAGGTCACGTTTTTTAATCATTTGTCTTGAATTGTGTCCAGAATCTGCAGCCATTTAAGCGAGTTTTCTCCTGTCAGTAAAAACTCGGATATAAAAATGAGATTAGGATAAGTTTTTTTAATCCAGGAAAATTTTGAATCAGGGAATATTCTAAGGGGCCGTCCACAAACTACTTTACCAATTTTTGACTCCCTCCCACCTGACACCCCCTTGTTAACGACCGTTGTTTTGTCTCCCCCCCCCCCAAGAAATATTACATTTCTACTAACAAAGATAAATTTTCAATCCAAAAGTACCAATTTTTAATAAAACAGTTGAATTTTTAATAAAAGAGTTGAATTTTCTACCTGAAAACTTTAATTTATTAAAATAATTAAATGTTCAACCTTCAAAGATGCATTTTCAAACAAGTGATCGAATTTTCAAACAAAAAGGACGAATGTTTTAGAAGACACTTGAGTTTTCAACAAAAATGTTCATTTTCAACCAAGAAAGAAAAGTTTTCTACCATAACAGATTAATTTTCTACCAAGATACGAATTTTCAGTCAGTTGAATTAAACGAAGAAAAACTAATTTTTAACAAAATAGTTGAATTTTTTACCAAATAGATGAATTTTCAGTGGGAAAGATAAATTTCAAACCAATCACTTGAATCTTCAAACATAACACAGATTTTTTAAAGCAAAAATTAAACGTCAAATTTTCAGTTGAAGAATTAATTTTCAAACGAAGAAGATGAATTTTCAAACCGAAAAGTTAAATTTTCAACCAAATAGATGAATTTTTTTTAAGAAGATTATTTTTTTTTTACCAACAGGCTGAATTTTAAACAAACTACATCAATTTTCAACAAAATTGTTGAATCTTGTAGCCAAAAAGACAAATTTTCTACAAAACCGTTGAATTTTCAAAGCGTAAATATGAATTTTCAACCAAAAATTTCATTTTCTACCCAACAGTTGAATTTTCATAAAAATAGTTTAATTTTTAACCAAATAGTTTAATTTACAACCAAAAATATGAATTATTAACAAAAAAGTTAATTTTCGACCAATTTTTTTAATTTTCTACCAAATTGTTGATCTTTTAACCCAAAAAGAAAATGGTGCAATTTTTATGAAAATAGTTCAATTTCTAACCAAATAGTTGAATTTTCAACCAAAAATATGAATTTTCAACAAAGATGTAAATTTTCAAATAAATCGTTTAATTGTCTACCAACTCGTTGAATTTTAAAGCCAAAAAGTCTATTTTTTAACAAAACAGTTGAAATTTTTAACAAAAAATATAAATTAAAAAAAGAGAAATTCTTTGAAAATTAGTTTAACTTTAATCTCAGTATTAGATTGTTCAAACCAAAGAAGATGAATTCTCAAAGAAAACATGTAGTAGTTGATGTTTCAATCAAAAAACATTTTAATTTGAAATAAAAAACAGTAGAAGTCAGCGAAAAAAAAAATTCCAACAAAATAATTGAATACCCAACCAAAACAGATTAATTATTAATCAAACAATTGCATTTTTAACCAAAAAGGATGACGTTTCAACCAAGAAGATCAATTTTCCAGAAAAAAGACGGACTTTCAACAGAATGAATCATTTTTCAACCGAGCAGTTGAATTTTCAACTGGAAGAGAACAATTCTAAAATATGAATTTTAAACAAAAAATGGATTAAATACATATTTAATTAAAAACATTATTTCTCAACCAAAAAAAAAAAAAGCGCATTTTCAACAAAGTAGTTACATTTTTAACCAAATATGTGAAATTTCAACAAAAGAGTTTAGCATTAACCCAAAAGATGATTTCGTAACTAAGAAGATCAATATTACAAGAATTAAAGAGTTAAATTTTCAACCAAATAGAGGAATGATTAACCAAAAAAGTGAGTTTTTTACAAATATGTTCAACTTTCAACATTTTTTAACATTTGGATATAAATAAATAATTAGAATAGATTCATTATTTGAGAGAAAATTATAAGGTTTAATGCGAAGAAATTGACTTTTTCTGTAAAATTTTTTAACTGAAATAGGAAGGGTTAATTTGCCATTATCGACCGTATAGTTTTCTGCTTTTAGGGAAAAATAACTTTCAATACAAAACAGAAAGTTCAAATAACTATTTATATGTTAAAAGTTTTCAAACACTCCAATTCGAGCTGAAATTAAATTCTGAGATCAGAGAAAAAGGAAATAAGTATTATCAGTTTGTTTATAACTTTATATAAATATAATTTTTGTAAGATTCTTTCTTAAGAAAATGAAGAAATTCGAGAAAAAAATCTAGAAAATTTTAGATCTTTTTTTTAGAGAATTTAACAAAATACGAGGAAAAATTTGAGTCATTTTAAAAAATATTTAGCACTTTCAGAAGTTTCGAAGAATTCTAAGAATATTTGATAAATTTTCGAATATTATTTTAAGTTTCAAAATAGTTCTTGAAATTAATTTTTCAAAGTGAAAAATATTCACAGAATTCTCCAGAAAGTTAGGAAAATTTTTTTATTCTCTTGAAATCTTTTCAAATTCTTAAAAACCCTTCAAACATTCGGTTAGAAATCATCAAAAATCTACAATTTGTTTCAAATTTTTTTGAATCAATCCAAGTTGAAAGTTTTATTTGAAATCTTTTTAAGCCATCTAAATATAATTTAAATATACCCGATTCTTTTTTAATTTATGTAATCTTGCAAAATTGGAAAACATTGCGATCTTTGAAAGAATGTATTTTCTTGCAACCTTTCAAAATGCTTGAAACATTTTTCCGGAAGTTTGAAAAAATCTACATTTTAAACAAAAATGTTGTAATCTTTACAGGTTTTAAATTATTTTTACATCTTTTTGAAACTTTAAAATATCTCTTACACTCTTTTCAGATTGTTTACGCAGTGTCGCAACATATATTCGAGAATCTCGATACTTTCGCTCGTCTTGTCGAGAATCTCGAATTAGTATTATCGTCTCGTATGTTAAATAGACACTCAGAAAACGATTCGGTTGAGTCAACAAAATTTTTGTTGTTTTAACATAAGAATATGATTTCTATATGGACAACAAAATATTTGGTTCACGCAACTAAATATTTGGTTCACCCAACTAAATATTTAGATCACCCAATTAATTTTTTTTTTAACTAAATCTTTTGGTCGATTTTCATGCACATCCAAGAAAATAGTTCTTTTGGTTTAAGAAAATTTTGTTCTCAGTAGAGAATTTAAACAGTCTCGATCGTTCTCGTTTCGACTCGATCGAATGCACTAATACTCTCTAAAATTTGCTTCAACAATTAAAATTCTGCTGCCTTTTTTCAATCGTTTTGCAAGCACCATCTATAAATTGGGCGTCGATGTTTTATTAAAGTTGTATGTAGGGATTTACAGCTTTGAATCTGAGGAGGTGAATGTAGTTGTGAAAAAGAGAGACGTTAGAAAGAAAAGCAACATCGATAAATGGCCAGTGGGTTCAGGACGAGTGCTCTGATTCCCATGACGCACCCGTTCGATCGATCGCTTAATTACGCGGCCTTAATCACTGCGCTGGCAGGACCGATAATTTTCTAATCTGAAATGCGCATTGCACGAATTAGTGCCCCTCCCTCCCTGTGGGCCTCACGTCCTGAGGCTAAAAAGGTTTTGGAACCGAAACGAAGGTAGCCTGTAATTTCGTAGGATACTCCTCTTCCTCCCGTGAGGCCGAATTTACGGGAGAGAGCCTGCAGCGCCGCATTGGATGGACCAGACGCGTATATTGGGGAAGAAAAAGGCGCATACATGCATCGTTCTTAATTAAATGCCGCGCAATTACCCAGTGGACGAAACGAAAGTAACGCCCCTTATGAAAGATTCGGAGGCAAAAGAAGAGAGTAAGGTGAGATCAATGGTGAAATCGTTTCATAAAGATGCAACTCGAATTTGTACTCACAGGTAATGTGGGGTAGGGGCTAAGAGGGGGGGGGGGGGAATAAATATTTATCTTTCACGTGTTGAATGCAAGTGACCAAATATTATACCAATCAGTGCCACTGTTGATATTTAAATTGGGGGACGAGGTGTATGTGATTCAGAAGAGGAAAGGTGAAATCTTGACACTACCTGTTGCATTCAATTACTTCTGTGTTACGAACGTGGGCAATAATCTAAAGAAAAAAAGGGTGATACAAGTAGAATGTCGGAAATAATATAACATTTTTCATATATTTTTATTCAAATAATTTCTCCTAAATTAGTTATTTCTAATTTGATATGATTTCAATTTGTAGCATTTTAGGTAAAAATGTTCTAGTCGAAAGGTATTGAATTTGAAATTCTGAAGCTGGAACATTACCCAATTACACTTAATTTTACAGATATTCAATTTGAAATTATCAAGGGGGAAACAACTCTAGTAATCGGCTGGACCGCTCGGTTATCGAAACAGGTAAGCCGGAATAATTCACTTCTATCAAGCGTAATGCACTTGTAATCCGCAGTAATCCATTTGTAATCGGGAGTAATCCAGTATAATCCATTTGTAATCCAGATAATTCCGAGTAATTCAGGTAATCCATGCAATCCACTTGTAATCCAGTTATATTCTTGAGTAATCAACTCGTAATCCGGCTTAATATACTTTCAATCCAAATTATCTGGAGTAGTTAACGTAATCTAAATAATCGATCAACTTGTTATCTATACGAATACACCTATAATTGAGCGTAATTCACTTGTAATCCAGATAATTCCAAGCAATTTAATAATCCAAGTGATAAACTTGTTAATCCAAAGTAATCCTGGCAATTCGAAGTAATTTACTTAGGTAAACCTGATAGTTTTCAAATATTTTGTTTAAAAATTGTTTGTTTTTTTGGTTGAAAATTCAACTATTTTGATAAAAAATTTTTTTCTTTCGTTGAAATTTTTACTAGTTTGTTGAAATTAAAAAAAAATGTATTTCTTTGGTTGAAAATTTAACTATATCGTTGAAAAATTGTTTTCGTGTGAAAATTAATTTTTAACTGGAAATTTAATTATTCCATTTTTAGTTCAAAATTTATATTTCTTAGTTCAACAACTGCTTTGTTGAAAATTCAGTTTTTTGGGTAAAGATTCTTGATTTCATTTGAAAATGGTTTTGTTGAAAATTTAAATCTTTCCTTGAAAAATATTTTTTATAGTTAAAAATTTATTTTTTGCACTGAAAAGTTAACTGCTTTATTTCTGGTGAAAAATTGCCTTTCTTGGTTGAAAGTTCAGATATTTGTTTAAATTTTGTTTTCTAGAAAATTATGATTCATGCTTAAAATTTCATGTTTTTGGTTAATAAGTTAAAAACTTAACTATTTCGTTGAAAATCCAACTATTTGATTAAAACGTCTTCGTAGCCTCGGGCGAAACCCTTATAGTTTCGGTCGGGTATCCGTTCGTCCGTCAAACTTTTTTCCAAAAAGGGGAAGTAGGAGTAGTAAGTGGAAATAAGGGGAGGAATTTAGGGAAAGTGTGGAGGCACATGAGGGGAGCAAAAGAAAGGCAAGTAAGAAGAAATAAGGGTGGGCAAGTGAGGAGGAATAGGGAGAATATGTGAAGGGAGAGTAGGAGAAATTATGGGGCATAAGGGGAGGACAAATAGGTGAAATGAAGGGTGGGGAAGTAGGGAAAACGAAAACAAATTAGGGAAGGGGAACCATGGTAAGTGAGGGGAGGAAAACAAAAGAAGCGAGGGAAAATGACGGTGAAAGGGGAAGTCAGGGAAGAAGGAAGTAGATAAGGAAGAAGTTGGGTAAGGGAGGGGAGGCGAGAGTTGACGTGTAGGGAGGGCAAGTAGGGGTACTAGAGGAATGTAGGGGAGTGAAAGTATGAGAGGAGGATGTTTGAGAGACTTTATTGACGTCTTAATAGGCTGCGAAACCCATTTTTGTAGAAGCATTGCGCCTACATTGACTAATGTTTTCGTAGAAAATAAATATTCTTGATTGAAAATTCATATTTTTTGTTAAAAATTCAATTATTTGGTGAAAAATGAATCTACTTTGTAGAAAATTCAAGAAGCTTTTTATAAACTCAGTTTTTTTGGTTGAAAACATTTGAAGGGTCGGGAAGTATGTGGAATGGGGGGAAATTAGAGAACCCTCTCCATAGGGAGAGGACCGCAGCCACGCTGTTGGCTGATATCTCTGACTCACTGATGCAGTAATTGCCTGTGAGTGTTAAACGTTTCCCCGCAATCGCAGGGCAGTGACAAAGGATGTGAGTCCTATACACATTTCTGTTAGGACTTTGCTTTCGTTCCTCCCGAGCTTGAGTCTTTCCCTTGCTCGGTTAGAGTTAAGCTTTGAGCCCGAGTGTTTTGACCTGTCTGCAACCAGAGACCAAATCCTACTTAATCTGATGTTCATTAGTTAGCCAACTGTTAATTTCTTCAGTGACTGACCTGCTGGAAATACCTACAACTGGCTCGGATCCTGTAAAATTTCTTCTTGCTGCTAGTTTGGCTAGCCTGTCCGATATCTCATTGCCCTTGATACCGCTGTGTCCAGGGATCCATAGTTAGTTTTAGTGCCTTAAACCATTCCCATACTAATAGTCACGTGGTCGTTGTTCCATTCAAGGCCAATATAGCAGCCCTGCTGTCTGAGCAGATAGGGATGTTTCTTTTGTTGTTTCTTTTGCCTTGTAGGCGCACTGGAGTATGGCCATAATGTTAGATTGTAGAAATGTGGCGTAGGACCCCATCTCGATTGTGAAGCCCATTCCATTTCTTCTACGATATACACCGGCTCCTGCAGTCTTCTCGTTCCTGGAGCCATCTGTGAACCAGTTGCCTCCATCATTGGGCAGGTGTGCGTCGTCGTTGACCCTTTCCTCCTTTGTGGATAGGCTAACTCGATACTTCTTGTTAAAGAGGTAGCGTGTGACCATTTTGTCCCTGAGCATGTTCAGTGTCGGCCTCCTCGCGATGTCGACTGGGATCTTCACTGCTGTCGAGATCATTCTGTCATTTACCAAATTTAGTCTCCAGGCCGCCTTCGCAGCCGCGGCCTTGATGGTAAGATGGAGGGGCTTCAAACCTATTAGTGCCCCCAGTGCCATCGTGGATGTCGACTTTGAGGCACCAGTGACGCCTCTCAAAATCAGTCCCCTGATCCTTTCCAGTCAAGACTTCACAGTGGACAGCTCGACCCTGCTCCACCAGACCACCGCCGCATAGGTTAGCCTGGGTCGCAAGATCGCTGTGTAGATCCACGTAAGTGTCGCCGGCTTCAAGCCCCAGCTTTTCCCTATGGCTCTCCTACAGAGCCATAGAGTCGCTACTAGCTTATTGCACTTGTTTTCCAGGTGCTTGTTCCATAACAGCTTCTTATCCAGAATGAATTCTAGATATTTAGCTCGTTCTTTGATTTCCAGTTGTTGTCCTCCAAGTTTCAATGTACTTGTGGTTCCCCACTTTTACCTTCTGGTGGAAACAACCGCGTCTGTCTTACTCGGATTAACCGATAGTCCAGTTTTATTGCACCATGAATCCACTATCATTAGTGCTTGCTGCATAGCCTATGACGTGGTGGCCCTGACTCGAGAGTAGCTGAAGCAGTTCATTACTACTAAGCACCACAGCAAGGGCGATTAAAGGCCTCCCTGCGGACATCCCGAGTCAACGCTTCCACATAAAGTGGTATAACCCTTAGTCGTAGTTAGATTCCTGTTGGCCACAATGTGGCACGTCAATTCCTCGACTGCAAAAGGCACACCATGTGTGATCAAGGCCGCCCTGATCACATCTCTAGAGGTTTCATTGAAGGCTCCTTCGATGTCCATAAAGGTTCCAATCGCGCGGCCTTCCTCTTTTAGTTGACCTTCAATTAGGTTTACTGCTCCGCTTAGGGCCGTCTCCGTCGAGTGACCAGCCCTGTAGGCGTGTTGCTCCTTGTGAAGTGGCGTACTTGACAAGACCTTATCGCGGATATATCTATCCACAAGTCTTTCCACTGTTTTTCGTAGGAAATATGTTAGGCTGATGGGTCGGAAATCCTTGGGTAAGGTATAACCGATGTAAGGTACAGCCGCCGGGACATTTCCCAACGTGAGACTAGCTCTAGCAAGTCTCACCACCGGTCCTATTATGAGCTCTTCAACCCTCTGTAAGAGGACTGGATATATGCCATCTATGCCAGGAGACTTGTAAGGACTAAAAGACTTCAGGGCCCACCTGACCCTGGCAGGGGTGACAATCTCGTTGTCTAGCCGCCGTTTCGGGCCCAGTTGGGCCGCAGGCGACTTTGTTTGCCTCTGAGGTGTCGTCCCCTTTTCTCCAAACCTTGAAAAGCCCGGGAAATCTGCCTTGGTCAGGTGACCCAAGGTATGCCCGTCCGACTCTGAGTATCCTCCGCAGGGCAATTTCGGACTGCCGAGAATAGCGTCCGGATTTCGAGAAAGCAGCTTTTCCAGTCTAGCTGCCTCAGCTCCCTTCCCGATGTCTGCGAAAAAGTTGGTCCAGCTCTCTTGCTTTGCCTTACGTATTGCACCCCTGTATTCGTCCCGCATTGTTGTGAATAAGGTCCATAGTTCCTTCGTTTGCCAATACTGGCACGTCTGAACCTCTCTCTGGTGTCCCTGCGAAGCTCTTTGAGTTTCCCGTTCCACCAGTGTGTCTCCCCAGCCTTTCGGACCCTTGTATATCGACAATTACTCTCATAAGTAGCTTTGATGGCTCCCGTGAAAATTTTGGCTGCCATCTCCAGGGTACCCACGTCTCGAATTGACCTGAGAACCTCTGAAAGTGCACATCTTAGTTCCGTGGAAAACTGATCCCAGTCCGTTCTTCTTGGATTTCTGACCTATTTAGGGCCAGCGGGTAAAATGGATTCCAACGCGAACACTATCTGTGTGTGATCTGAGAGAGTGGGTTCATCTGAAACGCTCCACTTCTTGATATTATCCCTAAAACTACTGGTACAGAGAGTGATGTTAATGACTTCTGCCCTGACCGAGTTACGGAACGTCGGGGTGTTCCCCGTGTTGAGAATATCTAAATCAGTTGTGTGCCGTCGGTTCTCCACCGTCAAATGTGTGCCGTCGAATGTTCACCGTTGATTGTGTGCCGACGGTTGTCCACCGTCGAATGTGTGCCGTCGAATGTGTCGGCTGACCCGCTGACGTGAACCTCTTCATATTTATCGTGAAGGCTCGCGCTTGGTGCGCGAAGAGGGGATTTCGATGCCGCCGAGTGGCTGTCGCGCGAGAAGAGGGGATGGCGCTGCCGCTGAGTGGCGGTCGCGCGAAAAGAGGGGATGGCGATGCCATGGAGTGGCTATCGCGCGAAAAGAGGAGATACTGAGAAGACGGTTGGGTCCTCGCGAAAAAATAGGAATAAGGTAGCGTGGATTGGCTAATAGGTAAAAACGGGGATAGGAAAACGATGAATAATTGGTATCGTGACAGGAGTGAAATTCGCCGTTGAAATCCTATTTTCTCCGCAACGCTCTCCTCAGACCGGGCCCGTTAACTTTATTTTCACAATACATAGGGCGAAAACATGATTATGAGGCGCGCTCGTTGTGGATCGAAGAGGGCACAAAAAAGTAAATCTGTATTAATTATTTGGAAATTTCCGCACGCTTGCGAGCGACAAACTATTACATTTTTCGTTGAGAATTTATCTCTTTTAGTTAAATATATTTTTATTTGGTTGAAAAGTTAATTAGTTTATTGAAAATTCAACAATTTTGTCAAAAGGGCATTCTTTTTGGTTCAAAATGCAACTATGTGATTTAAAATAAAAATATGTTTTGGTTGAAATATTAAATATTACACTCTTCGTTGAGGATTCATCTCTTCTAGTTAAAAAAAAAACGTAATTAAAAAAACGAAAGTAACGTCCCTTTTTGAAAGATTCGGAGGCAAAAGAGGAGAGTATAATGAAATCAGTGGTGAAATCGTTTCATAAAAATGCAACTCTACTTCTTTACTCTCAGGAGGGGAGTAAGGAGGGGGGTTTGAGGAAATATCCATTTGTCATGTGTTAAATGCAAGTGACCAAACATTATACCAATCAGTGTCACTGTTGATATTCAAATTGGGGGACGAGGTGTATGTGATTCAGAAGTGGAAAGGCGAAATCTTGGCACTACCTGTTGCATTAAATTACTTCTGTTTTACGAACGTGGGCGATAACCTAAAGAAAAAAGGTGATACAAGTAGACTGACAAAAATGCTATAGAAATTTGATTGAATTTTTATTAGGATAATTTTTTTTTTTTAATTCATTGCTGTTTGCATTCAAAGTAAAAATGTTTTACTTGAAATATATTGAGTTTAAAATTCTCAATTGCTAAATTCAACATTGTTTAGTTACAAACAAATTGACTTTGACACACGGAAGAAAAATTATATTTAATCCAATGATCGTTATTCTGATCTGGCCACAAATATCTTTGAAAATGAATCAATGATATTGGCAAAATCATTTAAAAAGTTGGGGGTTTCTGCATGATTTGTGACATGATTTGTGTATTTGTGACATAGATATATGATTTTTAAACGTTGCTAAAGTTCGCGAGACAGACCATGTGACCATGATAAAATAAAAAGTTTCAAAACTCTTTTAAAAATATATGCATAACAGATAAACATATTTTAAAATATGGGAAAAATGACTATTTTAACAATTTATTTGATTTTGACTTTAGCGTTTCAAAACATTCTTTCATTTTATAGTATGATAAATTAATATGAAACATTGCTGGATATTTTATACAAAATATTATGCAAAAACAGTGATCATTATTAACAGCTATTTGGAAGGGACGTCAATGAATCGATTTTTAACTGCACTAAAATCTTCGTCAGTGTAAAATTAGCAATTTTATCTTGCATTATGAAAAGTTCGAAAATTTTTTTTTGAATTTTAACCCAAGATATCAATGCATCATGATAAGACAAAAAACCTGTTGGACACTTTGAAGTGATTTTCAAAATATATAAATGTAAAATATTGAACTTTACTTTTCATTTTTATTTTTGTTCAACTCAATATAAGTGATATATGTGCATTTTGAATTGATAAAAAAGAGTGTTCACATTATTTAGCAATTTCTCATTTTGAGTTTTTAGTTTGGGACAGGTACGTGACAAGACATTTCGCGTACTATTTTATTCATAATTTCTTAGCGAAGTTTCCTACAATTTCGAAATTTCACTAAATTGTAAATTTATGTAATTTACGGAGATGATTTCGGAAAAAAATTATTATTCAAATAAAAAGTGGAAAATAACTGGAACCTAAAGTGTTCAAATTTTTATAAATCACCCTCATATAGCTGAAATCTAAATACTGGAAGCCTGAATATATAGCTAATCAAATAGGAATCATTTTGACAGAGCTTTGAGATTTGTAATTGATTTCACAGTTTAGGTTAAAATTTTGAAGATCAAAAAAGCCTTATAGCAATATAAATAATTATATTTACACTCAACTCCCGATATAAGACTGGTTTCGGGCATGGCTTGCCTTGACCTTGATCCTTAATCGGTTGAATCCAAATGTAAACCGAGGGTCCTCATATCGGGAGTTTAGTGTAATAGCAAAATCTGTTTTCAATTTGTAAACTTTACTAAAACTTGGATGCGGGCTTATATAATTTCTCCTTATTTTTTACTAAACAACAAATTCCACGTGACGTTTTAATTCTGTATGACATTTAAAACTCGTGAAATCACATAGCTAATTGAAAAATATGGAAATCCATGAATATGCAATACAGGTGGCTTTTTCAAAAACGAAAATTACTTTTTCAACTATATTTTAGTGTTTTTGATTTGATTTTCAAGCATTATTCTGTTTAAACTATGAATTTTTTCCCGTCCATTTATGATATTTTTACGCTTTTAATAAGATTTTGAAACTAAAAACCTTTCAGATTTAAATTGTTAAGTTTCTAACGTATTTTAAAAATCAATCAACTATTATACAGCTCTCAAGTTGAAATTTTACGATTTTTAAAGATATCAAATAACTGAAATTGTCTGAAATTTTTAATATTTGAGTTTCAATTTATTCGATTGGTGATTTCCACAATTGAAGAGTATTCCATTATAATTAAGGCTCACAAATTAAAATAAAATTGTACAATCTGGAAGGATGTATGCACACTTAACATTGTTTAATCTTGAACGCTATTGCTTTCAAAATGCCTAGTTCATGAAGTCTCCATATTATGAATTTCTAACGTCAGGATTTTGGCTTTTATTTTTGTACAATTTTTAGCATTTTCTTGACTCAACCTTATTCGACTTTTAAAATGTTTCCAATGATGCTGGTCGCAGAAACAAATAAAACCCTGTGATGACTGGAGCAATTGTTGAGAAATTTCAGTCGTAACCTGATTGATGACAAAGTCATTTTTTGAAACTGCATTTATTTCAAAACATTACAAAGAATTAAATCCAAAAAAGTAAATATAAAAATTTCAAAATATAAAAAAATTTTTTTAAACAAACCGAAATGTAGGAAAAGGTTCCATGCAATTTTTTAACATCACAAAGTGTTGTTGAAAGTTGAAATATCAATGTCAGCTTTAAGGAAGTTACATCTGTGTAAAAATCTTAATTACACAAAAAGACTTCCGCATTTATATCATGCTTCCAACAACCATTGAAATCAGCAACATTTTTAAATTAGAAACATGTCTTTTACATTCATGAACAAATTGTCAACGGCATTTCATATTCAAAGTCTGCCTTCCATAGTGGGTAAATCACATTATTTACCACACAGATTTATAAAATTACATGTTCGTATGCCTGTACATAATACTAAAATCAAATAAATTAGGATGTCTTTCTCAGCAAAAGGGTATTTTTCCTGTATTTCTGTATGCACGCCTTCGATGCAAGTAGGTAAAGTTGAGCTCGAGGCGAACAGCTGGACAACAAGAAAATATTTCAGCCAATCGGCCGGTCATGCTTGGAAGCAGGACAATTAATTTTAATTGTCCTGCTCGTATGAGAGAGCCGCATGGCTGACATGGCCGGAATATTTGCCAGTCGATACATTAAAGAACCGGCGGTTGTAATTGCTGCGACTTTGGGATTTTGATTCGTCCCCGAGGCCTTTTGGGATTTAAGTGCTCTTCGGCACGTTCGTCCACGCTCACGGTTCCTTTCAATCTAAAAATATTTTTGGTGAAGAAATCATCACTAATTGGAATACTATCCTTTAATTCTTTAAAACGAATCCAATTCTTCCAATATTAATTAAAATCAAATTGATTCAATATCGATTAAATTGACTGATAATCTAATTAAGCAACCTTTAAACTTCTTTGGCAATATCTTAGTAATGTCGTTTAAAAGAAATAATCAAGAAATGAAAATGATTTAGTATGATTTTAAATTGTTTGGATGGATTAAAGAATCAATTTTGGTCTTTTGCCACTGATTACGTGATTTTCGTTTGATCGCTACTCTAACTACAGGGTGCGACGAATAATTGAACTACTCTAACAACAGGAAAGGTTGCTCTGTATTTAACTATAATTTATGGCTGACCTGCCTATATTTATGATCATTTTTCTATATACTCTTTTAGTGTAATTTCTTAGTAATTACTTAAACGCATCGATTTTTGTGTGGATATAATAATTGATCGTCTGCCATCGATCGTCTTTAACGATAATAATCTATGGTTTCGGATAAAGTTAAGTTGATATTCGCAGATAAGTGTTTTATATTAATATTTAATTATATGAGTTACACGAGGATAACATGACTCGAGATGAGATTAAAAAGTTCGGAAATTGCACTCTTGCGCTGTATTTCATTGGTAATACGCACATTATATAAATTAATATTTAATTTACTGTTTGGAATTTAAAAGTGAATTCATTTTTTTCATTTATTAGCATCCAAATTATTTTTATTTGCTGCCAAACGATTTTTAAAAAGCAAGACATTTCTAGCTGCGAGGTTCTATGGGTGTATTCACTGAGGGTGTATTCATTTGTGCTCATTTTATGAGCGCTCTGCTTCCTCATAGGTATCAAAATAAATTTACTTCCTCAGAGAGGAAGATTTTTTTCTAACAAATGAAAAAAATGGATCCACTTAATACTTTTCAAGCTTATGTTTCTGTCTTAACGAAAATCTTATTTTCAGAAAATCAGAGAGACCATCAAAAGGTCAGTCAATGTGTTTTGTTATAACGAACAACTTTTTAACTTACGGTAGTTTTATATTCCAGATAATAAAAAAAGTTTTCCTCATATAGGCAATTTTTCCAATAATCTGAAGTTTTTTCATTTTTCTTTGTCATGCGTATATGGAAGAATTTTTATACGCTGTTTACAAGTATAGTTATTTATTTAATACTTGCAAATGTCATTTTCAATTTCAAAAGTTGAAAAATACTTTTCTTCATTTTTGGCCATACGCCAACTCAGCGAAATCCATTCCTCAATCACATTCGACCCCATTTCCAGCATTTTGAAAACCCTACTCGTTGAAAGATGGCCATACACCAACTCTGCAAAATCTACCTTTCAATTATATTTGACCCCATTTTCAGTTTTTTAACAAACCACCCGTCAATAGTTGGCAATACCCTAAGTCAGAAAAATCTACCTTTCAATTATATTTGAATTTATCTCTCGTTTTTTCAACAAACCACCCGTTTATAGTTGGCCTTACCCTAATTCAGAAAAATCTACCTCTCAATTATATTTGACATTATCTGCCTTTTTCATCAAACCACCTGTTTATAGTTGGCCTCACCCTAAGTCAGAAAAATCTACCTCTCAGTTATATTTGACTTTTTCTCCTGTTTTTTCAACAAACCACCCGTTTATAGTTGGCCTTACCCTAAACCAGCAAAATCTACTTCTTAATTATATTTTATACCATTTCCACTACTGAAAAAAATAATTGTTTATAACTATAAACAGTTTCATTTTTCCGAGTTGGGTATGGCCGACTGGCCGTACCTCAACTCAAAATAATCGACCTTTCATTAATATTTGAGCCCCTTTCCAGTATTTAAAAAAAAACACCCGTTAAATTTAGTTTATACCCTAAGTCAGCAAGATCTAACCCTCAATTATATTTGAGTTGAGGTATGGCTTAGGAATAAATATTTTTAAATTAAAATTAGTTAAAAATTATAAATCCTATTCAACAAAAAATTGTAAAGTGTTATTAAAGGACAGTTTCCGAAGTATCAGGCAAGAATTTAAAATGCAGAAGCTGTATATAATAAGAATTTTAGTTTGAAGCAACTTTTTTCAAAACACAATTTAGTTTCTTGCTAATAACCTTTTTCTAATATAGGAATATTTTGCAATTAATTGACAAAAATTTTTTTTTTTTTCAATATTTGTAAGCACAATTGTATTACAAAAAAATTTGGAAATTTGTTACAACCTTTAAGATTGGTTTGATTTGGGTGCAAGCTCTCAAATCGAATTTTCTCAATAACCGCAAATATTTTATAAGCTGTTATAAATCATCTGTCCCACTAACTAGAGGGCGGCGATGGCACAGCCAGACGAAAATTCAATCGCTTCTATTCGCCAATAAGACACTCTGTAATTGCTCCTTAATAATCTCGTCATGACTTGGAATTGCTGGCCAATCAGGTGAAGTCAGCGCGCTCTGTTATTATCCGCGACGATTTAATTACAAAATTAATACGGCCCATTAAGCGCAACATCTTGAGGGGGGTGGGGAGTGAAAGCGGGAGGGGAAGTGTAATAATCAAAAAAGTACAGGTGCACCTTAACGATTACTTGTAAATCATGTAGTAGTAAATGTAAGTCAGGACTCAAGTTATTAGCATATAAATCTTCCGTAAAAGGCAATCATTCATTCCTAAATCTGAGCTATTTATTTTCTTTCGAACCAGCATACTATTGTAAAATTTATTAGTCAATTAAAATGTCGCTACTCATTTTGATTCCACTTTTCATGAATAAAAGTCGCCTTACATGTAATTAAAATCGTGCACCATACCAGTAGACCAGTAGAGAGTAGAGAGATAAACTTAAAGGCAAATGGTACAAAATGTACCAACATGCACTCAAAACAGGGAAAATTAAGTGCTTTTTCACCAAAATAGGGGAATATATCACAGAAAAAACAAAATGTAATCTTAACGTCGATTTCAAAGTAATCTTTACCTGCAACAAAAATTACCTTCTCGTGTTCAGATTTACCCACCACATTGGAAATGATTACCATATGAACTGTATTGAATCTTGCTTTATTTCGATGCTAAAAAATTTAACTTTGTTTACTTGAAAATTACCGCAACAAAAATTCACTTCTGTTCTTTCTATAATCTTTAAATAATATTAATGTAGGTACTCTATCGAATTAAATATGGAATGCTTTAATTTCCTCAGATTTTAAATCAAAAAATATTTAATTTTCGACCAAAAAACGACTTTCTACAACAAGAAATACATTTTTTAACGAAACAAAAACGAATTTTCAACCAAGAAAAATTAATTTTTAATCAAAAAGTTGCATTAACAACCAAATAGTTGAACTTTCGAACAAAAAAGCAAATTTTTAAGGAAATAATTGAACTTTTATCCAGATAGTTAAATTTTGAATCCAGAGAAGAGAATTTTTTCGAAGACAGTTGAATTCATAACAAAAAATTTGATTTTCAACCAAAAAAGCTTACTTGTATACTATAAAAGATGAATCTGGAGTCCAAAAAGCCGAATTTTCAACAAAACAGTTGAATTTACGACCAAAAAAGATGATTCCCACAAAATAGTTAAATTTTCGTCAGAATAATTATATTCTTTTAACAAAGTAGTTGAGTTTTTAACAATATAAATAATATTTCAACAAAATAGATGAGTTTTAAACAATATAGTTGTATCCTCAACCAAATAGATGAATTCTCAACAAAGCAGATTAATTTTCAAACCAAAAGGTTGAATTCTCAACAAAAGAGTTTTTAAGCAAAAAAGTCGAGTACTTTATACTCGTAAAATGGTTGACATATAGACGGGAAAAGATCAATTTTCAACAAGAAAGATGAACTTTTAATCAAATACTTAAATTTTCAACGAAAAAATGATCAATGTTTAACCAAAAATGGAATTATTAAATTTTTATGTGAAAAAATTAATTTTCAACCAAAAGTGAAATAAAATTTCAACAAAATAGTTGAATTTTCAAGCAAAGAGATGAATCTTCAACAAAAAAAACTCCTTTTTAAGAAAGGAGTTCAACATTCTATCATTCAACGGAATTTGCAACCCAAAAAGATGAATTTTTAATCAAATCGTTCAATTTTCAATTAAAAATATCAAGTTTCTACTAAAAAGATTCTTTAGTTTACCAAAAAAGATAAATTTGTTAACAAAATACATGAGTTTTCAGTACAATTGATGAATTTTGAAACAAATGATCTACATAACAGTTTAATTATCAACCCGAAGATATGAATATTTAAAGGAAAAGTTCATTCACAACTAAATAGTTGAATTTTCAACTAAAATGATGAATTTTCTACAAAAAATTAAACTTTTCACAAAGTAGTTCAACTTTTAATCAAGCAGTCGACTTTCCAACCAAAAATTATGAATTCTCAATGAAAAATGTCGTACCTGATGTTTCAACCAAGAACAGTTTGAATTTAAATAAAACCCAATTGAATTCAACCGAAAGAGACGAGTTTTCAACAAAACAGAATAATTATTAACCTAACAGTTGTAAATTTAACCAAAAAAAATTGAAGTTTCTACTGGAACATCAATTTTCAACTAAAAATGGAATAAGTACATTTTCAGTTTAAAAATTAATTCTTAGAGAAAAAAAACTTCAACAAAAAAGAATCATAAAAAAATGAATTTTCAACAGAGTTCAATATTTTACCAAATAATGGATTTTCAACTGTAAGGTGATTTTTTAATCACGAAGAATAATTAATAACCAGAAAAGACCAATTTTCAACCAAAAAGTAGATTTTTTATATACGCGATATGAATTTGGAACAAGAAAAGTAACAGTAGAATTTTCAATACAAAAAAATTGATTTTTAACAAAAAATAGTTGGGTTTATTTATTAGGTTCTATTAATTCAGTTAACATTTGAGCAAAAAACATTACTCAAAGTATGCGCCTTGCGCTTACAGAAAAGGGTCCCGTAGCCTATTAAGACGCAAAAAAGTCGTGCAAACCTGCCCCTTCCAGACTTTCTCTCTCCTACTCCCCCTACATTCCCCTACTTCGCCTCTTCTCATCTGCTTCCCCTCCACACATTTCAACCTTTGCTTCCCCTCCCCTGACCAACTTTTTCATTACCCACTTCCCCTGTTCCTCACTTCCCCCCACATTTCTTCTTATTTCTTCTACCTCCCTCATTTTACTTCACTTACCTTAGTTCTGTTCCCCTCACTATCCTACTTCCCACCCCTGATTTCCCCTGATTTACCCCCACTTCCCTTACTCCCCCTAATTCTCCTACCCTTATTTCCCCCTACGTCGCCTACTTCCCCTCCTTTAATTTCCCCCTACTTCCCCTACCTTCGTTTTCCTTACTTCTTGTCCCCTTGTTAGTTGTGAGTTATGAGCTGTGAACTGTGAGTTGTTACTCGACCGAAACTATGAGGGTTTCTGCCTGGTGCTACGAAACCCTAAAAACAAGAAAAACTAGTTTTTTGAAAAAAGGGAAAAAAGAAGAATTAAAAAAAAGGGAGGAGAGAGAAGGTGAAGTCTGAAATATATAAGTGATTTTCAAACTTATTAAGCACATGTGATACTTAGAAGATTATCGATTTTAGCAGTGTTAGGTTTCCCCGGCTTTTTCCAAAAATTGTAAAGATTTGGTTTTGAAAATTTAGGAAATGATAGAGAACATGCTAACGGACGACCCCGAACTTTTTTTGGTGGGATAGTTAGTCAAATTTAATTTTGCAAAATTCGATGAAAGTATGTGTATTTTTAGGTTATAGGTGTTACAATTCCCCCAGCTCAACTATCTAAGTACGCAATATTTTTGGCGGTTGCGTTAAGATATAAAATATCAAATCGCGAATCAAAAATGTCGTTGATCTCTTTTAAATAGAGATTCCAAGTTTGTTCTGTGGAGCGAGAACTTAAATGAAATAATGAGTTTTTGAGATGTAGTATGGTAGTCAGGGTGGCCAGGGGTCATGATTTATCAGGACATGTCCTGACTTTCATGGCTGTCTTGATTTTATGATTTTTTGTGCTAGGTCTTTATTTTTCATGCCCAAAAACGAAAATTTGCGATTTTTACTAATATTTGAAAAGAGAGGAAAACATCGAATTGCCTGAAAAATTGGAAGTTCTGAAAAGTATTTGAAATAATTAACATATTGTACAGATTGTACTGAATTATTCAAATAAAAATGTTGACCTCGATAAAGTTATTGGTATCATTTTTTAACTTAAGGAATAAACATACAATTTTATTATTTTCTTCAAAATTCAACAACTTAGTTAAAAATAAAAAAGTAAATTTTTTTGAATGCAAATTCAACTATTGGAACAAATATTACCTTTTTTGTTGAAAATTCATGTTTTCACTTTAAAAATATAACTGTTTTGTGAAGAATTCGTGTTTTTGGCTTGAAAATTCCAAATTTTGGATGCATTTTTTTCTCTATTGACTGAAAAATCTTTCTTTGTTGAAAATTCGTCTTTCTGGATTGGAAATTCATCTGTTCTCGTAGAAATTTCATCTTTTTTGGTTTTAAATTAATTTTCTTTGGTTGAATTTAAATATTTTTAGTTTTGAACTAAAATATTTTTTGCTTCTAGTATCAATTAGTACATTTTTCGTTGCAAATTCAACTACTTAGTGGAAAGTGTAACTGTTTTTCTAAAAATTCATTTTTTTTTATTGATGATTCATGATTTTCATTCAAAACCCCTTTATTTTTTTGAAAATTAATTTTTCAAATTAATCATTAAATTTTTTTTTAATTTATCTTTTTCAGTTGAAAATTGATGTATTTTGTTGAAAATTCGTCTTTTTGGTAGAAAATTATTCTTTATTGTTGAAGATTCATCTTCTTGGTCGAAACTTTAACCATGTGGTTCAAAATGCATTTTTCTCATTGAAGATTAATCATTATAGTTAAATATTCATTCCTTTGGTTTAAAATTCAACTATTATTTGTTAAATATACTTTTTTTTGGCTGAACGTTAATTTTTTAAGTGAAAATTCAACAACTCCGTGCTTGGTTAAAAATGTATCTTCTTTAGTTGAAAATTCAACTATTTGTTTGAAAATTCATGCATTTTGTTGGAAATGCGTCTTTTGTGGTAGAATATTAATAGTTGTTTCTAGTTCCACTCCCTCTCCCCCCTCAAATTGGTAACGAAGTTTATGCTTGGCCTCTTAAGATCTTCGTGCATGATAATTATGATCTCATAATTCTTTCAGACAATTTTCAATTACTTTTAATTAAATGATATTTCGTGCGATGAGATTACCGGTTGATAAATCAATTTATTGTAAGGACTAAAACAGTGGAGGAGAGATTATCTATCGCACCAATGGAGTTTAATAACCAAATGAAAATCAGAATGCGTTGTTCAATTTTAATTACTCGATTATTTAGTTCATTGAGTAACATAATAGGTGGTTATCGGGTGAATGTGAACGCTGCACAGTAATACAGGTGTAGATCGTAAATACGCATGTGGTTGGTATTATGTTATATAGTGACATAGATAGGGAATCGGCTGAATGCGAACGCGATAATGACTCGAAGCGCACGCTTTGCCATTAGCAAGCAGCAAGCTTGGAGTTTAATTAGCGCGCGATTTGTCTTGCGCTTTATATTATCGCAGATTTCATGTACACGTGCGCTTTACGATAGTGTGTAATTCTTTGCGGCTATCGAGCCGCTCACTTATGTGCAAGAGATGAGAGCGGCCTTTTAATCGCAATCGGAGCCATTGCCTTACTCAGCCAGATGATTTCAGTCTCAGTTATTATACGATAATGCAGGCTGTGTGTAACCAGGTATTATTTTGTAGCATCACAGTATCGTAGCATATTCTTTCTATCCAATGCAAACTTAGGAAAATGTTTAAAATATTGTTTATTAGTTACACTCGAACTTGGATATCAGGAAACTTGGTTCGTGCGTTCCGAAAACTGATGCCGCGCGGCGGTTTCGGATGAGCGGAGCCGCGGGGGGATATGCCGTGCTCAGTCATGCGCGACTAAACAGTAGCATGGCGATAAAGCGCTTTACCCTAACGGCCTAACTGGATAACTGCGTCACGTTGCGTCAGTTCACTAGCAGTGTTCATACGACCATGATGTTTACGTTCGGAGAGCCTGGCTTTGAGTCGTAGGTTATAATCAAAACCGTGCACAAATTCAAGTTCGAGTGTACTCCTTTACAAGAAATCGAAAAAACACAGCGGAGTGATAGACGCCTGAAAAGAAACATTTTTGATACCATAAACTACGTTACCAATTTAAGGGGGCCTGGGGTCACGCAAAAAATTACGGTTGCTAACAACTTGGGGGGGGGGGGCTCCACTGCAAGTAACTTCACGAGCTTAGATAACATTTATTACGTTTCTTGATGATAAATTTTTAAAAAGTTTGCGACTCTTGCGAAAGATGTTCCTGCAATGGTACAGTTCAATAATAACTGCATAAGTTTTCAAGAAATTTTTCCTTTTTCTCCTTTTTTCGTTTAAATTTTTGTTTTGGTGAAAAATTCTACCATTTTATTAAGAATTTAATTATTTTGTTGAAAATGCAATGATTTTGCTAAAAACTCATTTTTTTTTGTCAAAAATTGAACAAATTGGTTGAAAATTGAACTAGTTTCATAAAAATGTATCTTTTTGGTTAAAAATTAATTTCTTTGGTTGAAAATTTAACTATTTTGTTCGAAATTCGTTTCATCTATGTGGAAATTGAACTTTTTTCAAAATCAAATTTAATTATTAGATTTCTCGTTGAAAATTTATCTTTTCTGGTTACAAAAGTCAACTATTTGATTAAAAGTTCATCTTTTTTAATTGAAAATTTATATATTTTGTTGCAAATTCGTGTTTTTTGGTAAAAACTTAAATTTATCTCTTTGGTTCAAAATGTAACTATTTTGTTGAAAATTCGTATGTTTTGATTGTATTCTACTGTTTTTGAATTAAATTAAAATATTTTTTGGTTTAAATATCATCAATTATACTTTCCGTTGAGAATTACACTCTTTTATTTGAAAATTCAACTACCTGGTGGAAGGTTGAACTACTTTATTAAAAATCAATTTTGGTGTGAAGATTCATCATTTTAGTAAAAAATTCATCTTCAGAGTGGATAATTCAACCAGCTTTTTTTAACTGAAAATATAACTATTACATTTTTGGCTGAAAATTTATGTTTTTAATTGAAAATTGATCTTTTCCATTTGAAAATTAAACTATTTCTTTGAAATTTCATGTATTTTGTTGAGGATTCAATTATTTTGCTGAAAATTCGTCTTATTTGTTTGAATTTAACTGTTTTTTATATTAAATTAAAATAGCTTTTGGTTAAAAATATCAAGTATAGCAGCTTTCGATGAGAATTCATCTTTTCGGTTTTAAAATTCAACAATTTGATAGGAAATTAAATTATATAGTTGAGAATTTAACTATTTTTGGTAGAAAATTTACCTTTTTGGTTAAAAATTAAATTATTCATTTGAAAAATTTACTACTTGGTATAAAATTAACTTTTCTGTGAAGAATTCATAGTATCGGGTGGAAAATTCAACTGTTTTGTGGAAAATTCATGTATTTTGTTGAAAATTCGCCTTTTTTGGTAGAAAATTAATATTCTTTTTTGAAAATTCATTTGATTGGCTGTGGATTGAACTTTTCTTTGATAAAAATTAGTCTATTTTGGTTTAACTGGCAGAAAATTCTGTTCTTTTTGTTGAAAACTAATTTTTAAACTGAAAATGTAACTTCCATTTTTGGTTGAAAACTTCATTTGTTGTTAAAAAATTCAACTATCTTGGTAGAAAATTGAACTATTTGGTTGAAGATTAAATTTTTTCTTTGAAAAATTAACTACTTGATAGAAAATAACTTTTCTATTAAAAATTCATAGTGTCTGGTGAAAAATTCAACTGTTTTGTGAAAACTTCATGTATTTTGTTAAAAATTCGTCTTCTTGAATAGAAAATTAATCTTACTTTTTGAAAAATCATCATTTTGGTTGAAAATTGAACTATTTTGAAGAAAAGAGGTGAGTTTCCAAATAAAATGATGAATTTCCAACTAGAATTATGAATCTTTTACCAGAAAAATGAATTTTTAATAAAATAGTTCAACTTTCAATGAAATAAGATAAATTATCAACAAAAAATGTGATAGTTGATGTTTCAATCAAAGAAGATTTTAATTTTAAATAAAGAACAGTTGCTATTTAAGTAAAAAAGTTTCGAATTGTAAATTTGAGAAACAGTAAAATTCAACAAAAGAGACGAATGTTCAACCGAAAATGGGATAGTTCAAATAAAAATTAACAAAATTCATTTTTGTCAGACCCCCATTGAAGAAGCGCCATTGCATGCACGTGAAGCAGATGTAATGTGGCCGCTTCCAGCCCAGTGACGTTCGGTCGTGCGCACTCCGCCGCCTGGCCGATATGAAACTTTACGTCCGCTACATGAAACTTTACGCCCGCTACATCAAGCTTTACGCCCGATACACATACACTGTCCCACCCAATTGAGAATATGTAGGAAATTATTTTTGAAAAAATTTTATCGCTGGACCCCACAGTCTTCCTACTGCAAAGTACGCTATTTCTTCCTTTCACTTATAATCTAATATTGTCAAGTACAGCAAATATCCTCTATCTGCTTCACATGCTTGTTTTCAAGGAGGTTAGGGCGAATCTTCAAAAAATAATTAAATTTTCAACCAAAGAGATGATTTTTTAACTAAAATTATGAAGTTTTAACTAAAATTTTAAATGTTCAACTATAAAAATGAATTTTTAGTAAAGCAGTTCAACTTTCAATCAAGTAGTTGAATTTTAAATGAAAAAAGATCAATTCTCAACCAAAAATGTAATTGGTGATATTAAATGATCTAATCAGTAACGCAAACTGACCAAATCAGTAATCTTGAATGATATAAATTGTAACTGCCATTGATTAAATTTTTCATTTTGAATGAGGTAATCAATATCTTTCACTAAATAAATCATTAATATAACCATAAATTTCATGAGTTAATTCATTCATTTTGTTTGATCTAATCACTAACTTTTAATTTGTTACCCAGTTAATTACTCTCCGGGTCAAATAAAAGTCAGTCCGGTTTTGTAATTCCTAGAACTGCTGGCTCATTCAGTTTCTCAGGAGGCAGGGCGAAAGACGGTTTGGATACTCGCCTCAAAAGGGCCGCAGTGCGCGGGGACTTAGTCGAGTATATTGCGCAATATTATGCATTCAAATTGCAAACTGTTCAGGCGGCCCTGACTGTTGACATTTCGAGGGTACCGATTTCGTAACAAGGCGAGTGCGAGGCAACCCACGAAATTGTTATTATATGGGACTTGGAGTGTATGTTTAATTTTAATCGCTTATTAAAATGTAGGAATTTAGTGATTTTATTGACTGAAAATCAGTCTTTTCAAGTGACTGATTGAGTCAGATAGATTTACTAATTAATCTGTTAAAATCAATGTTCTTCCGTAGAAATGATTGATTTTTCAGTCAAGGCTTGCTTGATTAATTTAATGAATAAAATTTTGACTGATTTAAATTTAGAGTGGAAGTCTAACCCACTACTCTCTATTTTCTCACTTATGTGAAACCCAATATTATATCTTTACTAGTAGTCGTGCGCGCGCCAAGGCGCGCGCTTACTAATTTTTGTTATGAAAAAGAATAAACCAAATACTTATTTTTTCTATGTTATTTATATTTAATTAATGTTACAAAATATTCGTAAAAAATAATTAGAAGGCACTACAGGATGATGTTGAAGCTAAGGGAGTAATGGATTTCTCATAATTTATTTGTAGGTAAATTCTGTCACCGTTATCATCTTGAAAAAATTGTGAATATAATTATAA
The DNA here is from genome assembly GCA_932195095.1 of Andricus curvator. Lineage (NCBI taxonomy): Eukaryota > Metazoa > Arthropoda > Insecta > Hymenoptera > Cynipidae > Andricus > Andricus curvator. Next base: position 234,933 of record CAKNYM010049493.1, read on the forward strand.
TTCAATTTATTATAATCGGCTCTTAGATTTGTTTAACACTTAACTTATTTATAAATTATATTGGCGTAATACATTTTTTATTTTATAAATTAAAAGAAATGTTATTTATAAAATAAATTGTGAATTATTCGTTTTAAAATGTATATGAGCATATAAATTTCAAATTGATAAATACTGCGATTAATATTAATTTTCATTATTATATAAGCTTTACAACGTTTAAAAAAATGAATGATACATAGAATAGTGGCAGTAATTACCAATCTTTCAGTTTTCAAGAAATATGATAACAAATTTTTAAATTGTCTATTTGCTCCGCAATTATTGCTGTTTATACTCTATAGTAATCCATTCGCCACTAATATTTTATTATGCATTGAGAGATGTGGTGAATTTTTTTCATGAAAAATTAATTTTTTAATTTTTGTCATAAATGATGCACTTTTATACGAAAAAGTAAAATGTATTTTAGGATAACTTTTTTTTACATGAACATTTTTGTGTGAACATTTTTATCGTATCTGTTGTTTACGTCAAAATGATTAAATTCTTTTATTATAAGAAGAAAATTATCCTGTCCATAGAACTTTCCAGGCCTTTATAAACGTTACAGTATCTTTCTTATTAAAAACTAAATTAAACAAAAACTTTTCAAACAATATATTTTTTTTCCTTCTGCGAAAATCTGTCAATTTTTTATTCTTCAAAAAAATCTATAGTGGTTGATAAATTCGTGTTTTCAATTGGAAAATAGTGTCTTTAGTGTCTTTTTTTTCAAAATAGTAGCAAAACAGCGTCATCGCTTGAAAAAAGTGTCAAATAGTGTCAATAGTGTGTTTTGAGCCCGAGGCCTGAATTTGTAGTTTATTATTCTAAGGGCGGCTACAGCCTAATTTATTTAAGAATAGTGACCTATTCAAACCGAAAAAAGCAGAGAAATTGCCCTACAAAAAACGTCGGATTGAAAATTATTCGAAAGTATTGTATTTTGAATGCGAAGTTGTCTAAAAGCAGATGTCCAGAGAATATCTCGGGAGTGCGCAGCAATAATTTTTAATTCGACATTTTTTGCAGCAAGACTCATTTCTAATCCAAAAAGTGAATCGATCTATATTTTCGAAATTTTAGAAAACTCTTCGATACAATACCCCATGCAAATTTTGTCAAATCTCTTGAAAATGCTTTAGAATCTTTTTAAATACTCTAAAATATTTCAAATCCTCTGAAACCAATTGTACATTCCTTAGAATCTTTTGAATACTGTTAAAGTTATCAAATCCTTTCAAACCTTTGGAAATCAATTCAAACATTTTAAAGCTCTTGAAAATGCTTTAGATCTTCTAAAATACCATAAAATAATTCAAATCCTATGAGTAACATTAAATTACTGAAATCAATTCAAAAATTCATAGGATCTTTCAAAATACCCTAAGATATTTAAAATCCTTCACAATATTTTAGAACTCCTTGAAATTTTTTTAACTCTTCAAAATCCCTTGCAATTTTTAAAAGCACCATAAATTATTTCCAATCCTTTGAAACTCTTTCAAATTATTTAAATCCTTTCAATCTTTAAAAATCACTTGAAACTTTTTAAAGCTTACGAAAATGTCTTGACATCTTTTAAAATACTCTTAAAGTTCTCAAATCCTTTACCATTTTTTTAAATTCCTCAAAATTATTGAAATCTCTTGGAAATGCTTTGGAGTCTGTTAAAATATCCTAAAATATTTCAACCCCTTTAAAATCTGTTGGCATTCATTGAAATTATTGACATCTCTTTCAAATGCTTTGGATTCTTTTCAAATGCCCTAAAATATTCCCAGTCTTTTAAAATTCCTTCAAATTATCAAAATAAATAAAAAATTCCTTGGAATCTTTTAAATTACTCTAGAATATTGCAAATCCTCTGAAATCAATTAAAGTACTGAAATCAAATGAAAAATCCTTGGAATCTTCAAAAACCTCTAAAAGTTTCAAAATTCTTTACATATTTTTGAAATCCCTTCAAATTGTTTAAATCTCTTGGAAATACCTTGGATTCTTTTGAAATACCCTAAAATATTCCCAATCTTGAAAAATTCCTTAAAAAATCCTTTTGAATCAATTAAATTACTAAAATCGGTTGAAAATTCCTTGAAATCTGTTAAAATATCCTAAAATATTTCAACCCCTTTAAAATCTGTTGGCATTCATTGAAATTATTGACATTTCTTTCAAATGTTTTGGATTCTTTTCAAATGCCCTAAAATATTCCCGGTCTTTTTTTTAATTCCTTCAAATTATCAAAATAAATAAAAAATTCTTCGGAATCTACTGAAATTCTTTGAAATATTTTCCCACAATATATAAATTTTAAATCTTTTAGAATCAATTGAAATTTTTTAAATCCTCTGAAATCCTATTAAGTTAGTGAAATCAATTAAAAATTCTTTAAAATATTTTATAATAAGTCAAAATATTCCAAATTCTTTGAAATCTCATGAAATTCCTTGCAATTGTTTGAAGATCTTGAAAATTCCTTTTGGATAAAAAAAATACCTTATAGTCTTTGAACTTCTTTAAAATCCCTTCAAATTATCAAAATCAATTTCTTAAAGTATCGGTGTTTTTTTTAATAGCAGTGCTCATTGAGAGCTTAAAAATTCTTAATTTGAACATCTTCTTAAATTATAAAATTTTTGATCTGTAAACATACACAGATCTCTGACATACTTCTATTCAAACCGAAAAAAAATAATTATTCGAATGTGTCACTATAAGGAAATGGAGATTAATTCAATCCTATAGGGAAAGTAGAACTGAAACGTACACGAGTTTCACAAATGATATTTAATATGATAAATATAATTAAATCATGATAGAAATCACAGTTACAGAGCGTAAAAATGATTAATTTGAAAGTTTCTTGTTTGCGCAAACAGTTTAAAAACAGACTACCATCACAATTGAGGTTATGGTTCATTACTTCTTTTACAGACTTTACCGTGCAACGGTTGGCAACACTGAGCCGCGCATTACCAAATGCGAAAAAACACGTGACGTATTATTATCGAACTCGAACTAAGTGATCCCGAAAAGACCACCTTGACATGCGCATGCTTCGATAGAATGGCGCTTATTGGTTCTAGTTCGCGTCCTCATTGGGAATTCAAATACGGGCGCGTACTACAGCCAATCAACTATATTACAATTCAAACATGCGCATATAAAGGCGACTCAGTTAGCATCACTGATTTCAAATGCAGTACCACACACAGACACACACTACTGTTGAATATGAGCGGCCTACAGCAAGCAAACGTTACCACCGTGTTACTCTCGAAAATCGTCAGAATCGAAAACGACAATATCGTTTAGAGATTTTATATTAAGGATACTTGTTTTGATCACATAGCTTTACAATCAAAAGATTAAATTTGTATAGGGATCATTTAGGCTTGAAATTAAATTAAATTATAGTAGGGGAGACCGGGTACGGTTGTGACAATTTTCATTTGATCGACTATAATTTTGTCAGTATGCCAGTTAGCTGGATGAAAGGAATTTTTTAGTGTGAAATGTATATTTGTCTACGAATAAATACTACCATTGTGTCCCTAAGTACAATGGTTAATTTATAGGAGCAAATTAGAAAAAAAATAAAAAATGTCACAACCGACCACACCCCAGGGACGGTTGTGACAGTGCTTGGGGTAATAATAATAATAATCATAATAATAATATTAACATAATAATAATATCGTACAAAGTAATCAGTTCTATTTAACCACTAATGTGTAACCTATAAAGATAAAAAACACTTGTTACTCTATCTGTACACATATAACAACAATTACTAAAAGAAATCGAATAAAAATATTTACTTTTTGCTGCTAAAAAGTACTGTAGTCCTCTGCAAGCTTCAATGTCACGCAAAAATTGACGCAATCCTGTGAAGCATGTTCAGAAGGGCCTGCCGCTCCTCTTTCCCCTTCCACTCAACCGGGTATTCCTTATAGTTACGCTAATATGACGACTGTCACAACCGTACCCTGGCACAACCGTACCCAGTCTACCCTATTTGTGAAAGTAAAGATTGTGTTACAGCAGAGTGGAAGATATTAATAATCTGGAGCCTACAAGAGAAAAGATACCGTTAATTTTTCATTGGCGGGAGAGATCGTGTCATAATCGAGTGAGATTTTTGACCAGGTTGCAGCAGGCTTCCGAGAGAGATCTTAATCGCGACAATCGAGTCTAAAAGCAGTGGTGTCAGCGTTAAATGGACCGCGAGAGTGCCGCAGAGCATAACTAAGGAGACCACCCTGGAAATCGTATTAGGTTGATACCGGCCCATCTTACTTCTGCTCATAATGACAGGATAGCCACCAAGCAACGGATATTACTGGACCAAAGGTTTTATACGGTGCTTCTTCAGTATGGCAAGACTCACCGCTGTGGAATTGATGCCAAAAACGCGGGACCGCTTTAACATCCGTGATTCCGTCGATTAGAGCACGTGGTTCTGCCGATTTCCCTTTGTGCGACCACGCGCGGATCTCACGGTCCGATCGCTCAACCAGATCAAATTTTTTTCCCCTTCTAAGAGAAGCGTGCTCCAATCTTTGGGAATATCAATCCGTTTTTTAATCCCTTCAGGCCATAAAATCATTCCAATACATGGAAAAAAATTTTACTTGAGGAATTACCGAATTTGTTCCGAAGTGGCGTATATGAGAAAAAATCAGTAATAATTACGGACCTTCTTTTTTATAAATAGCATAGAACTTTTTCTAGGAGAATTAAAAATACACTGGTACCTGGATTTGTGAACTGTTTCGGGCATGGCCCGCAGTGGCCTTCGACACAAATCCAATGACCCCAAACGTAAACAGGCAGGGCCGCATGAATCATTTCTGTTGGATTTGGACGCTTGATGCAACCTGATGCAAGTAACGCGCGAAGAGTGTGGCCCTCATGCTGTTGTCACGCTTGACTGAGCACCGCCCCTCTCTTGGAACCGCAGCTTTCCCCATCACCAAATTGCCGAGGACATAAATTCGAGGAACGCACAGATCCAGTTCAAGAAATCCGGGTTACAGTGTAATTCAGAAAAATTCTTAAAGGGGGCAATTATTTTCTCAACGAAAATCTTGAAATTTCTGAATGATAAGTCTATTGAAAATAAATTCACCACCCCGTTACCAACACAAAAAAAATATTACGATTTATAGAGTGGGCTGCTATGTTTAGAAATTAAATATATATTCTTAAATATAGGATTGAGCATTATATTATATTGTAAGAGCTGAAACAGAAAAAATCTAGTCATAGAAGAATCTGGCAGGAATCGAACACGGGTCTCCGGGAGGGCAGCAAAATGATTTTCCACTCTAGTAAACTGAATTATCATGATAATGGGAATTTCATCCTGCATATACAATAAATGCTAGGGAAATCATTAATCGTGATTAATATCTTCATTAATGTCGAATTGTATACACTTTGACTTTGAAATTGTGAATCTTCAGAATTGTTTTATTTCAAGGTGGCTGCTAGACCAGAAAAACGGGAAAATCGGGAAATGGCAATGAATTTATATTTGAACCGGAAATTTCACAATTTTTTTTTGATAAACATCTATTTAATTGCTTTAATATCACAAATTTTATATCATACGATATAATCCAATTTGAAATAAATTTTATTTTGACTTTTTTTAAAATGTTTAGTTCAATTGTTAACATTTTTAATGATGAAATCAATCAGTTTACAGTGCGTAATTCTGAAATCTTTTAATTTAGAAATTCTCCATTTTAGGTCTTCATTTTTGAGCATACATTTTTAATTAAAATAATTTTAAAATGCAGTATTGAAGACTAAAATAATTAAAAATTGAAAGCATTCGTAGGTGGAAATTTGTGATAAAAAACGTTTTAAGTTAATCAACTGTCATTAAAAAATTTACCGATTTTAAATTATAAATGATTAGATTCATAATTAAACGCTTTTATTCAATTTTGGATCCTGTTTTTTCAAATTTAAAGTTAACAATTATAAATAAAATATTAAAAACTCAACAATTTGAAACTGACTCATCAATTTGAAACGACTTGAAATTAAAATAACTTTACTTCTAATTTAAAAATTGTTTAGTTAAAAAATGTAATCATCCAATTTGTAATATTTCTAACTTCAAAATTGCTTAAAATAATGCAATTTTCAAAATAAATTTTTTTTTATTTATTCTTCAGTCTCGAGTATTGAAAATGATAGCGTGAATTTATATTTTTTAACCAGAAATCCGTAACCTATTAAATTGATAAAAATTTAAAACTTTGCAATTCAACGGCATTTAATTTGAAATTATTCAATTGAAAAATGATAAAAGCTTATATTTTATAGGTTTAAATTATTGACCGTATGAATAAAAAAATTTGTAACAAAAAATTAATTAGTTTTCAATTTTAAAAGTTTAAAATTCAAAAAAAGATTCACTTTGAGTGTTTCAATTTGCAGTTTAGTTTTGATTACTTCAAATGACTTAATTACTGTTAAAAATTTTTGCAAAAAGGAAGTTTGAAATTGTTAACTTAAAATTTAGAAACCATTGTGTAGTGTTAAGCCCATGCATAATAATTGACGCATTAGATGTTTGAATTTTAAGTAGTATTAAACTTTTAGACCATCTAATTATAAAAAGTTTTAATGTTAAACTATTGATTTTGGAACGTTTTTAAGTCAACATTTCGGACATGACAAAAGAATGAAAGATGAACGACTTACCAAACAAGGGTATAAAGGTAAAGTAAATGACAGAATGCCCAGAGCTATACCGCCGAAAGAATGGTTAGAATCTGTGAAGGAGACATTAATCCAAAGAGACATAAGAAGCCATAGAAACACGAGAGCTTGCATGAAAAAAATGCATGGACGTGAAGAAAGCTAGAGTAGTATGCCAGGACAGAAAAGTGTGGCGACAAATAGTTTGTAAACAGAGTGACAAAAGAGTGAATGACGCCTGAAACAAAGACCTTGAATATTAATGGGTCCAAGTGGGGAACCACAAATAACAATTTTGTGAGGCTCTTCACTTGGGGTGATCGCTAGAGAGATTGATCAGCAACCTGGGCCGGAACAGTATCGCGGAACGAACGTGTCATTTAAATGAATAACACGAAAATTCTAGGTCAATCTGAAAAATCGATAATCCCTAACTCACACTACTCCTTGCCTCACCGAGCAAGTCACTAGTGATGGAGTTTGAAGAAAAATTATATTTGTGTTGAATAAAAGGAAATTTACCGTACTGATTATTATAAGATTCTTCAATATTTTACTTGAAATGAACATTAATTTTCAGTTTAAACATAATCTTAATTAAAAAAGTTCTTCAAGAGTTGAGAATTTGAAATGATTTTTCGAAAATAACGATAAGGTTAATGGGTTAGTTTTGATTGGCAACGTATTAAAACACTAAAGTTAAGACTCAGTACAAAAAAAATAAAGTAATTGTTTGATCGTCGAAACACTTGAATTCTATAAGAATAGTCAAAGTCAAAATTTGTTTACAAATATTTGTGAATATTATAATTTTTTAATTTTTCATAATAATTTGCGACAAATACACTACCGACGGATAGTTTCGGACCACTAACATGGTGATCTATTAAAAATTAGCCTTAACTTTGAGAGATGATAGCGCCATCCAGAATATAGGTAATCATTTTTTTAACATTTAGAAAGCTTATTAAATTTTGCGCTGAATAAGCCCTAGTTGAAGTAATTTGGTCATGGATATATTGAATTATCACGTGAGAAAGATAAAAATAAAATTCCGTTTTTCAAGGAATTTTTTACTTCAAATTCAACGGTTGGCAGGAGCTAGAAAAATTAATTAATTAATTTTATACCTTATAATATAAGAACGGTTTCGGGCATTTATTGCATTGGCCTCGATCCTGAATCGGGGGAATCCAAACGTAAGCTGGCAGAGTCGCATGAATAATATCTGTTGGATTTGGACGCCTGACGCAACCTGATGCAACTAACGAGCTGAAAGTGCGGCCCTCTCATCACGTAAATGTGAGGCCATTAGTTCTACAAATATCATAAACCGGGGGTTCTTATATCGCAAGTTGAGTATTTAGATTCATTTTCCTAGCTTTTGCCAAGAGTTGAAGATGAAGTACGTAACGCAGAATTTGATAAGCTTTCCAAGGGTTTTATAAAAATATTAATATCTATATTTTGGATAGGGCTGTCACCTTTCAAAGACAGTATTATTCACGGCACTTGAAATTAACAAATATCGTAATCAAATATTCACTATTAATTAACTTTTGCTGAGATACCTGTAGTATTCAAAACTGAAATATCAAGAAATCTATTTGTTCATTTCAACGTTCACAAATATAACCATTTTAAAAACAATAAAAATTAAAATATATTTAATTTGAAAACCTTCCTAATTGAGCATTTGATATTAAAGCCTAAAAAAGGTTTAAATTGAGGATCTTATAATCATGCAATTTAAAAATCGAAATGGTTTTTTCGCAGGGTGATATAGCGCTCCCATAATAATACTAATAGCTTGTAATTACTATAATTTGGAAATGACAAGGTGTTAATGATACTTTAAAGATGAGGCGATTCATGTTGATTAAAGGAGAAGGAAGACCCTGTGGTTAGCTAAGGAAATTTTTTCATTCTTTTTTTTTGGAAAGATTTAGGTTTTTTTATAATTTTTCTGAGGTGCTCAACGAAGCGGTCAGATGTTTTGTTCCATCGTCGCGTGGCTGAGAGGGGTCGAGACAAATGCCAGAGTTGAAGTTGCAGTCCAACCTCGCCTCGGCTGAAGCGTGACCGACGCGAGATACCCGTTTCGCTCTCTCTTTTCGCGATTTTTATCCCTCTCTTTTCCTCTCTTTGCGCGCGCTCGTTTCCCCCTTCCATTATCGATGCTCTTGGAGTCTTCGAGGGCGAGAACCTTCATGAGAACTGCCATTAGACGGACAATGTGGACCACACGAAGCGCGATGGTTACCCACATTTACCAGCGGTTCTCACGATCAGAATTCGAAACAATTCCCATCGATTTTTAATTCTAGAATGTTTAGGTTTGGAATAAATTTCCAATGGGTCCTTTCTAGATACTTCCTAAATTCGGTCTATCCTTCGTTCTGTCCTTATTAACTGCAGCAGGGAAAGGTTACAGAAAAAACCTGGTATCTTTCAGAACTTAAACTCCAATAGAAACCTGTGGAGACCCAAAAGGGTCGGATTCACAGACATTAATTTTCAGTTTTTTACCAAAGATGGTAGACGAAAAGTTTCTCGCATATTAATACGCCTTTATGTTCACAAGTTTGCTACATAACCTGCAAATTGAATTTTTCAAGTCATCATTTTTTTATTATTATACCATCAAGCCATTTCCCTTTTGCGGTAGGCATGAGTCACTCGGTCAGGAAGGGAGAAATGTGGGGAAGGGGGTGTAGATTTTTAGATTGATCTGGAATTTCCGTGTTATTCATTTAAATAACACGTTCGCTCCGCAACACTGCTCCGACCCAGGTTGCTGATCAATCTCACTAGCGATCACCCCAAGTGCAGAGCCTCACAAAGTTATCATGCGAGGCTCCCCATTCGGTCCAATTAGTATTCATAGTCTTTTGTTTCAGGCGTCATTCACTCCATGGACACCCTTTTTATAAACTATTTGTCGCCACACTTTTCTGTCCTGGCATACCTCTCTAGCTTCCTTCACGTCCATGCATTTTCTCATGCAAGCTCTTGTGTTTCTGTGGCTTCGTATGTCTTCTCGAATTAGGGTCTCATTAATACATTCTAACCATTCTCTCCGCGGTCTGCATCTGGGCACACTGCCACTTACTTTACCTTGATACACTTGTTTTGTTACTGGTTCATCTTTGATTCTCTCAAAATGCCTAAACAATCTCAGCAAATTTCTTTCACGTATGTCAACTAGTATCTCCTCCATACCACATTCTTTGAGGATTATCTCATTTCTCACTTTGTCCATCAGTGTTCTGTCACATATTCTGCGCAGTAATTTCATGTTAATCGCGTTAATGTTACTCTTAACCTTTTCTTGATAGGTTCACGTCTCGGTACTGTACAGTACAGTCGGTATAAACATAGAACTATGTATTGCCCTTTTATCTTTATTTGATGTATTTTTACTTCTGATAATTCGCCCTGTTCTACCGATAAACTTCTTAGCTTCGTTTATACGCCTATCTAACTCCCCATCTATCTTTCATCAACTTGTTCTATTCTCTCATCATTTGGAACAATTTTGCACATTGTTTTCTCACCTTTTCCTTTAAACACCATAATTTTGGGTTTATTTACGTTTTGAGACCCATATTCTCTATGCTTGTATTTAGTTTGCTCAACATTCTTTGCAAGTCCTCGATTGACTCTGCCATAACAACCTTATCATCTGCGAAAGCTAACCCACGTACCCTCACTGTCTCGAGATTTACACCTTCTTCGAAGAGGGTCATTCTTGTCTATTCTCATTGCGATAATATTCTGTACTTCAATACTCTTCATTAAATGACGTCCATCACAGTTCTATTACATATGAGCTTTATGCAAATGTTGTGTTATTAACTAGATAAAATGTCAAAGTGGGCAAAGCGAAAAATACTAAAATAGGTCCTTTGGAAAAAGTCTCTATTAAAATTGGTTTCCTTTGGAGGTCCAACTAGATTCTCCTTTGGAACAAGTTCACCGTTTTGGGTTCCTTTTTGTTGCAGCTCATTAGGAATCCAAAATTTGTTCCAATAGAAACCCCAGTTTTTTCTATGGGGCCGCCCATAGACTACGTTACCAATTTTGGGCTATTATTGACCCTCCCGACCCACGTAGTTGAATAGTTGAAATTATTAGAATATTATTAGACTTCACAGCCCAAAATGCTCTCAAAAGAGGGGAAATATAGGATGATTTTTCACGAAAATAGTTAATAAATTCTTTTATATAAAATTATGTAAAGATTCCATATTTAATTAAATATGGAATGCTTTAAATTCCTAGGATTTCAAGTCAAAATACATTGCATATTCAACAAAATTCTTACATTGTCTAGCAAATAGTTGAAAATAGAATAGTTCAATTTTCAGTTCAGAAAATTAATGTTGTATAAAAAGTCGAATTTTCATAAAAATAGTTGAATTTTCAACCAATGAGATGATTTTTCAAAAAAATTATAATGATAACATCTGACGAAACAGTTGAATTAACAACCAAACAGTAGAACTTTTATACAAAAGAGACGAATTTTCAATAATATAGTTAAACTTTTACTCAAATAGTTACATTTTCTACCATAAAAGATGACTTTTCTACCATAAACAAAATTTTTAATTAAAAAGGACGATTTTTTATAAAAACAGTTGAATTTTAGATCCAAAAAAATGGCTCTGACTGAATAATTCAATTTTGAACAAAATAATTACATTTTCAACCAAAAAGTTGAATTTTTAACTAAGTAGCTGCATTTTTAACCTAAAAAGGTGAATTTCAAACTAAGAAGAATAATTTTTTACCAAATTACGATTTTTCAACAAAATATATAAGTAATGGAACATTCAACAAAATAGTTGAATTTTCAATTAAAAAAAGATACGTTTCCAACCCAAATTGAAAAAACGAATAGTTAATTTCTCAATTTAAAAATTACTGTTCAATAAAACAAATATATTCAATCAGTTAAAATTCAACAAAAAAGGCGAATTGTTAACGAAATCCCTAAAAGAAGAATTTTCAAGAAAAAGTTAAGTTTTCAAGATAAAAAGTCAAATGTTTTGAAAACTGATGACTTTTGAACCCGAAAAGAAGAATTTTCAAGAAGGACGTTAATTTTTCCACAAGAAAGGTGAATTTTCAATTCAAAAACACCCATTTTTAACCAATAATGGAATCATTAAATTTTAAGTTTAAAAAATTAATTTTCAACAATAAAAAAAAAACGAATTTTCAACCAGTGGAATTCAACTAAACAATACGAATTTTTAACAATTAGTTGAATCCTCGACGGAAAAGGTGAATTTGCAAGAAACTAAATTAATTTTCTACCATAAAATACTAATTTTCTTCTTTATTTTGAAGCAAAAGAAAAGGTTTTTTCACAAAATAGCTAAATTCTCAAACAAATAGATGAATGAATTTTCAACAAAAAAATGAAATATCAATCAAATCGCTTTATTTTCTACAAGACCAATTTTTCTATAAAGACCAATTTTCTACAAAACAGTTGCATTTTCAACGCACAACTATGATTTTTCAACAAAAATATTTATAAAAAAAATGCATTTTCAGAAAGTAGTTAAATTTTAAATCAAAAACGGTATAGTTACATTTTTAGTTTAAAAAATTAATTTTCAGCAATAAAAGAATCTTCAATCAGTTGAATTTTACAGAAAAAAACAATTTTCAACAATATAGTTAAATCCTAAACCAAAGGGATGAATTTTCAAGTAAAATGACGAATATTAAAAGAAAATGAATTTTCAACTAAACACTGGAATTTTTAACTAAATTAGATACATTTCAAACCAAAGCATATAGTTAAAGTTTTAGTTATGAAACTAAATTTCAACAAAAAATGAAGCGAAATTTCAACAAAGTAGTTCAACTTTCTACCAAAGAGATGAATCTTCAACAAAAAAAAATGAATTTTTAACAAAGTAGTTCATATCATGTTTCCAGAAGTTAATTATAAAAAGGATTTAACATCACATATATTGTTCAATTTAAATAACTTTCATCCAAGTAGTTGCATTTTTGCCCAAAAAGATGACTTTTTCACGAAATAGTTTCATTTTAAACAAATAATTAAAATTTCAAGCAAATAGTAGAATTTTCAACAAAACGAGATGAGTTTCAAACCAAAAATATAATAGTAAAGAAAAATGGGATAAACGGGAAGTATCTTGAAAACATGAAAAAACAGAATTTTTAAAAAAAGGTGAAAGAACAGAAAGGTCTATCAAATGTGCTGATAGATTTTGATTCGTGAATTTCATCTGATTTAATTAGATAGGATTTGTATCAAATGTGATTATAGAATTTTATTTAAATTCTACGCCTTGATAGATTTTGATTAAATTTTCCCCAAAATGTATAGAATTTTATTTAATATCATGTTTTCGCCAGATAGAGAATCTATCAAATTTTATAATTTTATGCGTTTTTTCAGAAGGGAATTCCACTTTTCGACAAAATTGAGTTTTCTTCCAATTTCATACTTTCTCGCTTTTTTACACACATTCTAGTGAAAAAATTAAGGAATTAAGAAAATGAAGAAAAAAATTAATATTCAAATATTTGATAACTTCAAACAGTTCAAACTAAATGAATGAATTCACTAAAATATTTAACTTTTCAACAATTAGACGCTCAATATGGAATTTTGAAGAGTAATTAACAATTGGACATATTATCATAAAATGTTGTACTAATACGAAAAATGATCCAGTTTTCTGGTTATTAATAGAGATGTGTGGTTATTTAATAAGTAGAAATAAGCCTTCCAGATGATTTTCTTAACGATTCATATACTATTTTGTTTATAATGTTAGAAAGAGCTAATTGATACCAAGTCCATCGACATTTCCATTAGATTATTACGCACAAAAAAAGTAATTCACTTAATAGGCTGCAAATTGTTCCTGTAGAAACGTTTTTTGTTTCTCCTTTAAAATTCGGTTCATTGGACTTACCACCGTTTAGTTTCCTCCGATTTAATTGTTAATTGGTAGCTGATAATTTCTCTATTACTAATTATTATCTGGTATAAATTTGAAAATAAATCGAATTCTTATATAGAAAAATAAATACTTTAACATTCTATCTTCAAAGTAATGAACATTCTCACAACATCGAATCTAATTTACTTCTAAGGTTTTTATTCTGACAAAAAGTGGATGGATTTTAATTAAATTTCACGCACCGCCGGTTCGATAGTTGAATGAAGCGAGTAATATGAATAATAGGCCTTGTCGGACCTTGACAAGATTTGGGGCCAGGTGGATCGACGAGAATGAAATTCGAGATAGTTCGAATCACCTTGATCAAGACCGATCGAAAAAGAAGTTCGATTCCATCTGGAAATTGTCTTTTCGCCCGGATGAAAGGACGATTCTGAAAGAAAAAGGCTCGAGGGCCTTAAAATACATAGGGTATGTACCGTATAAGATAACGACAAAGTGGATAAATATTTTCATCTATTTTTTGTATATTCACTCTAGATAGATAGATAAACGTTTATTCTTCAGCCTGCTGGCCTTAAAAAATTGACTTTCTTACACTTCCATTTTTTTTACAGAATTTTCTTAAAACTAACCCTTAAAACTAACATCCTTCCACACCTTATCTCTAACGCCGCTCTAACGCCTCGCCTCGCACGCATGTCCCTACTTTCTCGCTTTGCCTCGCATTACAAAACTCTGCCTCCGCGGCTTATACCTAATACTTATCTACTATTTACAGTATTTACATTTACTTATATTTACTTCCTCCTCTATTTACAATCTTTCCTTCTCCATTCCTCTTCCTCCTTCCTTCTCTTCTTCTCCATCTTACCCAAGACTCCCTTCACCCATGCTACTGCCCTTTTGTCTCCCCTTTCATGCATCCATACCACCACGCTTATCCCACTCCTTTCCACCTCTACGCACTCCTCCAACCAGTGCTCCACTCTTGCCTCTCCCTTCCCACTTATATATTCACTCTATAGGGTAGTAACAAGCGTGGTACAAAGAATTTTTTAAAGGAAAACTGTTGTTTGTTTGTTCAGTAATCGACATATTTGTGTGAACCGGACGGGCGGCAACACGTGAAACGGAAAAATTACATTGAAAGGAGAATTTACGATTTTCAAGTTCTAGGAATCAAAAATATGAAACTGGTTCCAGTGGTGCATTTACAACTTTTCAACTAATGCTGCTTATGCATCACAAAATTGTTAGAGCCCTTGAAGTATAATTAGTTTAAAAATTAGAAGTAGCCTCTACTAACGAGAATAAAGGTTTTTGTAGTTAATGATGAAATGAAAACAGTTGAAAAATATAAATTTTATAGCAACCTTTCTATTTATAAAAATTTCGGTAATTGTTTACTTTTCCGAACTTTCGCGTGAATGCTTAAAAACTTTTTGAAAATCTTTTTCCTAGTCCAAAAGTAAAATATCATTCGGGGAAGGCCAATAAAGATTCGTGTTTTGCCTAAAAAGTACAATAATGATCCACATTTTTTTTTGTAATTTTTTTTTTTTAACTTTTCTGTTTTTGAACGGAATTGTATAGGGAATTCACATGTAATGTATGCATTAGATTACTTGAAAAATGTATATTTAAGATTTATTATTGATTTTTGAAAAAACTTACAAAGTTTAGGTTAATCGCTAATTTATTTTTCAATCATTTCTAGTTTTTATATCTATTTGTCGATATATTACTACACTTTTTGTTGGCACATTTAACTCATTTCACTTGTTTTAATTTTGAATATTTGCTTAGTAATTTGAGTATTTACTAGAAAACAACATTATTATTTTTTGTCTCATGCAATTTTTAAATAAAAATATAAAATGAGTATTAATACAGAATTTTTACATTTAATAGTATTTTTTTATTATTATACCATTAAGCCATTTCCCTTTCGGGGTAGGCGTGACTCACTCGGCGAGGAAGGGAGTAATGTGAGGAAGGAGGCATAGAATCTTTAGATTTATCTAGAATTCTTGTGTTATTTATTTAAATAACACGTTCGTTCTGCAACACTGCTCCGACCCAGGTTGCTGATCAATCTCTCTAGCAATCACCCCAAGTGAAGAGTCTCATAAAGTCGTCATGTGAGGTTCCTCACTCGGGCCCATTAGTATCCAAGGTCTTTTGTTTCAGGCGTCATTCACTCTACTGACACTCTTTTTATAAACTATTTTTCGCCACACTTTTCTGTCCTGGCATACTTGTCTTTCATGGAAACTCTCGTGTTTCTATAGCTTCTTATGTCTCTTCGAGTTAGGATCTCATTCTCCCATTCTAACCATTCTTTTCGCGGTCTGTCTCTGGACACACTGACATTTACTTTACCTTGATAAACTGGTTTCGTTAGTCGTTGTCAACCAAATTGTTGAATTTTTAAGCCAACAAGACGAGTTTTTCACGAAACAGTAGAATTTTCAATTCAAAAGAATGAGTTTTCAATACGAGAGTTAAATTTTCGATTCATTTTTAAACTGAAAATAAGAATTTTCTACCATAATAGTTGAATTTTCAACCAATAAAGACTATAGTGGAAGAAAACAATTAAATTTTGAACCAAAAAGGCGAATTATCAGCTAAAATGATGAATCTTTAACCAATTAGTTGAATTTTCAACTAAAGAAAATTATTTTAAAACCAAAAAGATGAATTTTTAACAAAAATGGCATACTTGATATTTCATTCAAAATGATTTTAATTTTATATCGAAAACAATTGAATTGAGAAAAGACGAATTTTCAACAAAGTACTTGAATCCTCAACCAAAACAGATTAATTTGAAACCAAAAAGTTGTATTTTAACCAAAAACATCCAATTCTTACCCAGCGATTCGAACGAAATTAAGGGGCATTTTTGGATATTTGTTCATTATTTTGATAAATTCAAAATAATTTGGCTAAAAATAAGCTCAGTCTAGAAAAGTATTAAAAGATAATGAGGCTACGAAGACATAATGTCAAAATTCCGTGGTAATTATAGTTGATATGAAAATAACGAAAAGAAACGTAACGAAACATTAGTTACGTTCCTTTTTGTTTCTTTCGACATAAAACTCGATTGAATCCTCAACCAAAACAGATTAATTTGAAACCAAAAAGTTGTATTTTAACCAAAAACATCCAATTCTTACCCAGCGATTCGAACGAAATTAAGGGGCATTTTTGGATATTTGTTCATTATTTTGACATTGACATTCAAAAAACACAATTTCGACATTGTGCCTCCGTAGCTTCATTATTTTTGTTGTTGTAATTTTTCATATTCAGGTAAATTGTATTGAATTTACAGAAATAATTGACAAATATAAGAAAATGCCCCTGAATTTAATTCGAATCCCTGTCTTACCAAAAGGGATAATTTTTTTTATCAAAAATACCTGACATTTTCTCGGAATCCTTTCAAATATACCCTAAAATATTTCCAATTCTTTAAAATATTTTGAAATCTCTTAAAACGTTTCAAAGCTCCTGAAAGTTTCTTGCAATCTTATAAAATACCCTCAAATCTGTAACATACTAATTTAGTTATACCGGCATGAAGTCTTCATAACATTTTATAACATTTTTATTAACATTTAATCATTTCAAAATATCGTATCAGCTCCCCCCACTCCGAAAGCTGTTACGTAATTTCTGGATTGCCACCGACTGATATTTTTCTTTTTGGCTAGAAAGAAGATTTTCAAAAAATTTTTGAAGCAATTACTCTAAACATTGGAAAGTCATAAAAGTAAGCAATTACCAAAATTCCTTTTGGAGTTTATGAATTTCAATATTGCCCGTAGGAAGCATTTTACTTTCGTAATTCTTGCGTTGATAGTTGAATTATTGTGCAATTTAAATTTCTGAATGTCGACAGATGTGATTGAGGGAGTCGGCTCAAGTACATAAATGCACAAAATGTAGAAAGTGTAATAAAGATTGAAAATTGCTGGGAGGTCGGAATTTTGCTGACGCGAAAACATTTATTTTTGGAATTGGAAAGAGATGAGATTTGCAAGTGCGCTTGCAAATTATGAATATTGCGTCGCCTGGAGCACCCGCAAGGAGAGCCGTGCCAAGCTACCGCACAATATATAATTTTATGGCTCCACTTGGCACAACTCAGAGATCGCGAATGCTCAGATTGTTTGCACATGCATGTACCCACACAATGTTCCGATTCCCGTTGTCTGGAGAGAAAAATGCCCCAGGAAGATTAACGACCACTCGGAAAGTGTCTGCTGGACTTTCGGGGTTGGTGTAATCTTTTTGAAGAATATCGTTCAAGTGCCTCTGGCATTTTTTCGAATTTGTGCATACCCACCACTTTTTGCTGTTCAAATATTTTCGCGAAATATTACACAAAATTAGAGGTTTGAATAAGCAACACCTTTTTTGGGATTGAAAATAAGGGTTATCGGATTGATACAATATTTTATTACAGTTTTTAAGTAGGCTTACAAGGGGAACCTTGTTTGCATTTATAATCCTACCAGTCATAGCTCATTACCAAGCTTGTAATATGCTAAAGTAATGAGATACGCGTTTCAGCCATTCTCGAGAAAAACGGCTTTAAAAAAATCCACGCAGGTTACATGGCCCGCGATGAGAAAGTTTTTTAATTCCCAGTTAGATTAGGCGCTAGCACTCCGAGCTAGTAACCGGAAAGTCCAGACTCGATTCCTGATACCACCATTTTTTGCCAATTCTTTTCTTTATTCAAATTTTTTTTATTCATGGTGGCCGTAGGTCAGGGCAAATATAAAAAGCAGAAAAAATCCAGGGAATTTGATTGAGCAGGGAAAGTCGGAGAAAAGTCAGGGATTAAAAAAAAATCTGGCAAAAGTCAGGGAATTCCTATGAAAAGCAATTCAAATAACTTTCAAGGATTTTTAAATTTTTCTTCACACTAAAAAATGCAATTTCCTTATTTTTCAATACTACTTGACCTTTTATAATTGACAATTCGTCTGTTTCAGTAGAAAACTAAAAATTTCCTCTTTTTTGGCTAATAATACAACTGTTTGGTTGAATATTAACTTTATGTTAAAAATTTATATTTTCGGGTTAAAAATTCAACTGTTTTAAAGAAAATTCATCTTTTGGCTTGAAAGTTCAATAATTTGTATAAACTTCTTTTTTCTTTTTTGACTGAAAAATCTTTTTTTGTTGAAAATTCATATTTTGTTGTTAAAAGTTCAACTGAAATTTTTTTGGTTGAAAATTCAATTACTTGGTGAAAGGTTGAACCAATTTATTAAAAAGTAATTTTTCGGTTGCAAAATCATCATTTTAGTTGAAAGCTTATTTCTCTGGTTGAAACATCGTTTTCTATTGGGTTGAAAATTAATTTTTGTAAATATAACTACTCCATTTTTGGTTGAAAATTGATTTTTTGTTTAAATTCAATTACTGCGCCAAAAGTTGAACCACTTTGTTAAATTTTAATCTTTCAAACGTTTTCACTTTTTATACAACTTGATCTTTTGTAATTGAAAATTCGTATTTTTTAGTAGAAAACTAGAAATTTACTCTTTTTTGGTTAAAATTCAACTGTTTGGAGGGATATTTAAATTTATGTAAAAATCTTTTATTTTCCGGGATGAAAATTGAACCGTTTAGAAGAAAATTCATCTTTCGATTTGAAAGTTCAATAATCTGAATAAACTTTTTTTTTTTTCTTGACTGAAAAATCTTTATTTGTTGAAAATTCTTATTTTTTCTTGAAAAATTTAACTTCTTGGTTAAACCAATCTGTTAAAAATTAATTTATTTTTGGTTGGAGATTCATAATGTTAGTTGAAAATTCATCTCTTGGGTTGAAAATTAAACTATTTTGTTAAAAATTCGTCTTTTTGGTTAAATTGTCTTTTTTGGTTAAAAGTTGACCTTTTTTATTAAACATTTATTTCATTGGTTGCATATTCTCCAACTTAATGGAAAAATAATCCCTTTGGCCGAAAATTGGACTATTTTGTTGGAAATAAGGTTTGTTTTGTTAGAAATTAATTTTTTTAACTAAAAATTTAACTTTGTGATTTTTACCATTGAAAATTATCTTTTTGTAACGCACGCACGAAATGTTCGCTTTTCGAGGCATGTATTGCGTGCGGGAAGTGACCAATTCCAAAGCCGTGGTAAAAAGCAGTTATAAAAAGACTTTTTCTAGCTGCTGCGCTTGCGCTCTTTGAGCAAAATTACTTCTTCAAGCCGCTGCGCTTGCGCAGTTCCAGCCAGATTACTGTCTTTTACTGTTGCGCTTGCGCATTTCGATTCAAATTTGCTTTCCAGAACTGCCGGAATAATAACCTCACTTCATTATGATTTTACGATTGAGAGACTGATTGTGAGTAGTGAATAGTGATTCGACCAACTCGAAATGATAAGTTACCATAAATGACTGATAAATTACCATCAATTACCGTTAAATTACCGAAAATTTTAGAAATTTGTGGATACCTGAAATTTCCGGTAATTTATCAATTTTCCATAAATTTCCGTAAATTTGGGAAATTTAGCAATTTTCCATAAATTTCCGTAAATTTTGGAAATTTAGCGATTTTCCATAAATTTCGGGAAATTTTTCCCAAAAAGCTTTGGCTACCTGAAATTTCCAGTAATTTAGCAATTTTCCATAAATTACCGGAAATTTAGCAATTTTCCATAAATTCCTGGAATTTTTTGGAATCTTTCCAAAAAGCTGTGGATACCTGAAATTTCTGATGATTTAGCAACTTTTCATAAATTTCCGGGAATTTTTAAAATTTAGCAATTTTCCATTTTCCGAAAATTTTCGGTAATATACAAATTCACCGGAAATTTTCGGTAAAATTGGGTAATTTTACCATATATTTCCAAAAATTACCATAAATTTCCAAAAAACTTATTCTTCTTGTTTCTCAAATCGAAAATGTCCTGCATTTGTTACCAAAAATATCGTGTGCAACAGGTGCTGAAAGCAGACAGTTGCAACTCTTGTGAAGCTTACAGTACTTGCCAATCGGCTCATCTTCGGGTCGTTTCCGGCTTGTCTTCGGCTCGTTTGCAGCTCGCTTTCAACTCGCCTACGACTCGCCTACGACTCCCCTTCGACTCGCCTACAACTCCCCTTCGACTCGCCTCTGGCTCGTAGAGCAAACTTCACACTCGTGTGGAACTGCCTACTTTCCGCACTTGTAGCACAATATACTATTTTTAGCTGAATATTCAACTATTTGTTTGCAAATTCGTGTATTTCGTTGAAAATTTGTCTTTTTTAGTCGAAAATTCAACTATTTTGTTTGGCATTCTTGTTTGTTGAAAATTCAACTGTTTTCTGAATAATCAGATTATTTGGTCGAAAATATGTAACCGTATTTTATTAAAGTTTATTCCTTTTTGTCTCAAAATTCGACCGTTTGGTTGACAATTCATATTTGTAGATTGAAAATTCGTCTTTTAGGATAGAAAATTCATCACTGGTGATAAAAAAAGTAATCTTTTTTGGTTCGAATAAATAAATAAACTTTCATTACAATTGTTTTATTCGGCTTATAGAAAATTCTATGTTGAAAAGTATAACAAGATTTAAATTTTGCGTTTTGAATATTAATGGTCAAGGAAAATAAAAAATGTATCAGAGAAAAATATGGGAAAAGTCAAGGAATTTTGTAAATAATGTTTTTGGCCACCGCATTTATTGCAGCTGACTAATTAATTTATTCAAATTGAGCCAAAATATTAATTTAAAACCATTTCTTTCATATTACATTTTTTTAAAAACCTTATCCCTTTTAGCCCAAAATAAGTTTGTTTTTTTTTCATAGAAAATTCTCATTTTTCTCATTTAATTGAACATTTATATTCTGGTTATTATTAATTTCAGATGAGCTGAAAATAAAAAATATAATAATGATATAATAAGAATAAAGCAAATATTCGAATATGAAGAAACAGTAAAATAAAATAATATAATAATAGAATATAAACATCGGAAATTTCCTATTATTATTTGAATATCCATATGCTGAAATTCGAATAAGAAGTGATATTTTTCAACCAAAAACTGCGTAAGAAATCAGAATTTCGCAAGGATTCCTCGACACTGACTTATCCTTGAAATGTTGGCTTCGGAAGTGGTAAGGGTGGAAAACCCCAGTTTTTCAATATCTTTATCTAGAGCCTTTTTTCAATAGAATTTTCCTCATAATAATTACCTTGAAGTCTAATTATTTTATTTGTCTTGCAGGAAAGTTGAATACATTGATAAGAGATATAATTTGTTTCTGAAGAGTTAATGAAAACATATTATTTGTAACAAGATATAAGTTAAAAAATCCAAAACCTATTATGCATTTCATAAATCGTCTGATACATTAATTATAAACGATACCATTTTTCAGAAACAAAGTTGAAACATCACAGATAAACATAAAATATAAGACAAATAAAAGAGGACTATGCAATCCGAGCCTTTGATACAGCAACTTGGAACATGTACCAAATTGCAATAAAGGTCCTAAGCGCGTATATAAAATATTCAAAAGGGGATAAAAGGTATCGAGGATGACAGCAATCTGATGAAAAGTAAGAGACTTTTGGTGCTGGACCACCCAAAGCACTATGCAAATCGTACAAGGACTCTTTATTGAAAGAATTACGCTCGGGATTCGCGATTCGCGATACAGGCGCTAATTGATCAGATATATCAGATTTAAGTAATTAAGAATGGGTGTTCGTTTAGGATACATATGCAATTAAGTAATTAGGAGTGTGTAGTTTTCAAGAAGGTTTTTATCCTCGAAGTAGGACGCCCTCAAGATTCTTGAGTCAAGAACGTCAGATAAATATTAAAACCTTCAGCCAATTCTGAACGAAAGGCGAGCTGTACAATTATTTGATCCGCTAAATACTGATTATAAAGCAGTTAATAATTGAGCGAGCAACTTAGACGTGATATTCCAAGTTTGATAAGTTTTATAGGATGTGGTTATTAAATACTGAGTGGCAAACCGTACTTATTCGCATTACCTTGATTATAATTAAAATATAATTAATATATAGGCAGTAATTGCGCTTTTCAGTTTATTAGAGAGGGTTCTTTTAGTTAATTTGCTTCGTAAAGAGGATAATGCATGAAAGTCCTCAATTTTATAATTGTTCTTAGTATTTTGAAGCCTTAAAACTTATTCTTGAATTATATTCCAGAAAATCCTTGATTATTATATTTTTGTTGTAACATTTTCTTAGTTATTTTGCAAAAACTTCAACTGTCGTTACTTTTTTTAAACACACACACACACACACATACATACACACACACACACATATTATTGACGCAACTTAATTAATATCTGTCGAGTGACAGTTCTTATACTTTTTATTGAAAGTTGTCGGTAAGCCATGACCGACATAATAATTCTAAAACAAGGAATCTTTAACAAAATTGTTGACTTCAGGGTGGAAGAAAAATTCTAATTTTCTTATTTTGGGCTATCTATGACTGTGAAAATTAATGTATTTTCTGCCTAAAAATCTTTCTTTAGAATTACTCAGTTACTACCGTATCTGGAAGATTTACAATATCCTCAGACTAACAGAAAATGTTATAGCACACGTTGAATTTTCAACTAACAAAGATGATCAACTTGCAACCAGATATTTGCATTTTCAACTAAAAAAAGATAACTTTTTAACCAAAAATGGGATAATTAAATTTTCAACGAAAAAATCGAATGTTCAACAGAATAGTTGAGTTTTTAACCAAAAAGATGAATCATCAACTAAAATGATAAATCATTAACAAAAAAAATTAATTTTGAACAAAAGAGTTTAACCTGCAACCAAGTTGTCAAATTTGCAACTAAAAGAATTGTTGAAGAAGGAGATTAATTTTCCAAAAATATAACCAACAAATTTTCAACAAAATTGTTTAATTTTCAACCTAAAAGATACATTTTGAACTAAAATGATGAATTTTCAAGGAAAAACATGAATTTTTAACACTGGTATTCAATTTTCAAACAAGTAGCTGAATTTTTAACCAAAAAGTTTAATTTTCAAATAAAAAAGATCAATTTTATAAACATGGAATAGTTAAATATTCAGTGTAAAAATGAATGTTTAACTAAAAAAATAATCAACAAAATAGTTAAATTTTCAACGGAAGAGATAAGTTTATGACTAAAATCATGAATCTTCATCCCAAGAAATCAATTTTGACCAGAGTAGTACAACTTTCATCTAAAAAATATTAATTCTGAATGAAAAATGTAATAGTTGATATTTAAACAACAAAATTTAATTTCAAATCAAAAACAGAATACTCAACCAAAAAGGACGAATTTTTAACAAAATACATGAATTTTTAACTATAAAAGATAAATTCTCAACCATGAACAAAATATTTTTATTTTCAATTTAAAAATTCAATTTTCAACGAAAAAAACTTAATTCTTAACAAAAAGTGTATTAGTTGATAATGCAACAAAAGAGATTTTTAAGTAAATCAAAAACAGTTGAATTCAACCAAAACGACGAATTTATAAGATCTAAGTTTTTCACCAAGAAAGATTTTTTATTCAAGAGTGAAATAAATGTGAACCAAACTGTGGAATTTTCAAGCAAAACGATGAATTTTCAACCAAATAGTTGATTTTTCTACAAAATAGGTCCATTTTCTAGCCAATAAGATTAATTTTCAACAAAATAGTTCAATCTTCAATCGAATAGAATCATTATCTATCAAAATTGTTGAATTTTGAATAATATAATTGAATTTTCAACAGCATAATACAATTTTTTACCATGAAAGATGAATTACGAGCCAATAATAGTTCAATTTTCAACTAAGGAGATGAGTTTTCAACCAAAATAATGAATCTCTAATTGGAATGGTTACATTTTCATTCACAACATAAATTTTCAACCAGAAAAAATTAAGATTCAACTCTGAAATGATCTTTTTTCCTTCTAAAAGTATTTCTAGAGGTTTTTGAAAATTTTGAATTCCAGGGTTGAACAAAATTTATATTCTATAAATCTCTATGCATCTGGAAATTAATTTTGTTCTTTCTAAAAGTGTTTCTTCAGATTTTACTAGTTCAGATTCCCACTTCTGGGAGTCATAACATAATATTTTAACAGACTTCATGGCTGAAAATGCTCTTAAAAGTGAAGAAATACGGCGATTTTTCAGGAAAGTAGGGAAATAAATACTTTTAAATAATGTTAGTGTATAGGTGCCATTTGAAATTCAATTTGAAACTCTTTTCTACCAAAGAAGATGACTTTTGGATCCAGAGGGACTAATTTTTTACCCAAAAAGACCAATTTTCAACTAAACAATTGAATGAAAGAAGCGTGACTTTTCAACAAAATCGTCGAATATTGAACTTGAAGAGATGAATTTTCGACTAAATAGTTGAATTTTTGATAAAAAAAGATTAATTTTCAACGAAAAATATAATAGTTGAAATTTAGACCAAAAAAGATTTTAGTTTTAAATCAAAAATAGTGGAATTCAACCAAAAAACACGAATTTTTAACAAAATAGTTGAACCCTCAACCAAAACAGATCAATATTTAACAAAACTGTTTAATTTTTAATCCAAGAAGACGAATTTTCTTCAAAACAGTTGAATTCACAACTCGAAAATATGAATTATTAACACAAAAGTTAATTTTCAACCTAACAGTTGAATTTTGAACTAAAAACGATTCATTTTCAACAAAAAATTACATAGTTAAATTTGCAGTTGAAAAAATTGATTTTCAACCAAAAATAAAAAATGAATTTTCAACAAAATAGTTAAATATTTTACCAATAAAATGAAGGGTTAACAAAGCAGTAGAATTTGCAATCAAGCAGTAAAATTTTCCACCAAAAAAGTTGAATTTTAAATGAAAAACATAATAGTTGAATTTTCAACTAAAAGCGTTCATCTTTCAACAAGAAACTGGAATATAGTAACATTTTCAGTTACAAAAATTAAATTTCAACCAGGAAAAAAGGGAATTTTCCACAAAATAATTAAATCTTGAACCAATCAAATAAATCTTATATACATTAATTCAACTTTCAATCAAGTAGTTGATTTTTTAGCGAAGAATGATGTATTTACAATGAAAAATTTAATAGTTGCATTTTTAACTAAAAATAATCAATTAAAATATAAACATAAATATAAAAAATAAAATTAATAATTTTTTTTTTAATTTTCAGAAGGAAATTACTTTTCAACTAGAGATAAAACGAATGCTCAACAAAATAGTTAAATATTGAACCAAATCGTAGAATTTTTAATCAAAAGAGATGAATTCTGAACCAAAAATATAATGGCAAATTTTTCAATTGAAAGGAATGAACTTCTAACGAAAAATAGTTTGATTTTCGTATTAGTTTCTATCAATTCAGTTCGCATGTAAGCAAACCCGAGAAACAGGGGAAATTTCTTGAAAACAGGGGAATTCTTTAAAAAAGGGTTTAAACGAAAAGTTCCCTCAAATAACTTTAACAACACTTTAATTTGACTAAAATCAATGGATTTTTTTGATTTTCTTGGAAATTATTTTAGATTATGTATTTCGATGCTTTACTAAGTAAAATCACTCATTTTCTTTACATCAAACATTTCAACAAATTTTTATTTACATTGATATTTTTTATGTGTGATTTCACACTCTGGGTAAACTTCTGCCTCATCACTGATTTTTAATCTATTAAAAATATATAAATTTTGTTGGTTCTATTGCTCAATCGAGTAAGTTAAAGGTCAGACGTTATACGACTGACTCTAAATTGGGGTTGCGCCTTTCTCGTATGTGGAAGCGCCAAAGTTAAAATGAGACCGTTTACGATGGCAAAAAACTATCGAGTGAAATTGGAGACGAGCTTACTAGCTGCCTACTGGAGGCGATAGTTGATAGGATATTGGCGGCAGACGATCAAAAGACAAAACCATATGGCTGTAAAATCTTTTTTTATCCACAGGTACTAGAATGAGTTTTCAGGTGGGCATTCGACTCGGTGATAATCTTCAGTGGCTACCGGCATGAAGTCGAGCACAGGTCAGGGTAACTCGATATTTCGAAGCGATTGTCATTTTCGCTCAAGGGCTTCGACTATTCAACCAAATTAAATTTGATTTTCTTCCCAAATTAAAATGTAACTATTTTTTGGAAGATGTGATTACTATTTAAAGATATCAATGTCAGAGTTTTTAAATTTTGTAATTATTACAAATTTCGATGTTAAAACGATTAATTCGGACAAGTCATTTTTAAGGCACAAGAAAAAATTTGCCTTGGCCCGGATTTAAACCGCGAACGCCACAATCCATGAGTGGAGCGTAAAGAAGCATAATTGGTTAACGCTCCACTCATAGATAGTGGCGTTCCTGGTTCAAATCCGGGCCAAGGCCGATTTTTTTTCAGAAGTAATTATTTCAACATCGACATTGGTGTTAATCAGACATTAAAATGATCATTTTTCTTATGAATCTAACCAAAAAAAATATTTTTCATCGCGCATGTCAAGTTTGAGAAATTAATTTTATATTCTTACCTTTTTTATCATTCTACTAGCAATATTATATACACGCTACTGAGCACGGGAAAAATGCCATTGCCAATTAATAATGTATAAATGTAAAACAAGATTACTATGATTCCAATTCAAAATTGAACAGTTTAGTCACTTGAAAAAAATTTGAGGCATAAGTTTGAAATGTTCGCTTTAAAACATTTTATCAAATTAAAAATATTCTAATTTTGGAAGGGGGTTTGGAAAATTGGAGAGCTGCTTTAAACATATTCAGTTCTTAAGGCTTTTACGGAACTTTTCAATTTTGAAAGATTTCAATTGAAAGTTATTACAAAGTAAAATAGTTAAATTTAAAATATCTATTAGTATTAAATTAGTAACGTTTCATTCTGACATTTTCAATTTTTAGATTGTGTCTCAAATTTGAAATATTTTCAAGATATCTAATCCAATTAAAAGATATTCACCCTTGAGCGTTTTCATTTTGCGAGTAAAATTTTTGAAGTTTCATTTAGAACCTTTCAAATTTTCATTGCTTTAAATAAATAACTCTTAATTTTGGAAAAATGAATTTAATGTTCAATTTTCAAACTTTGGAAGCTGTGAATTTTAAATGGTAAATTTGATATTTTACCATTTTTCGTCACTTCAAGTTCAAAATTATTCAATTTATTTCCTGCACGGACTTAAAAGATTCTAGCGCAAAATATAAAAAAAATCATTGAAATCAGTAAGCTTGAAATGAGTTTAGAAACTAAAATATTCCAAAAATACCTTGAATTGAGTAGGCCTTAGTGAATTTAAAAGAATTCAAGTGAATTAAAAAAATTCAAGTGAATTAAAAAAATTCAAGT
>CAKNYM010049493.1:274447-303929 GCA_932195095.1 Andricus curvator
TTTCACGAATAAAACAAAAACCACGCATCCTATCGAAACATGAGTCATAATAAATTTGTACCTCTTCCTTGGATGAACAAATTTTGTTTTGGTGATTTTTTCGTAGCTGGTAATATTCGTCTGAAAATTTGATTTTTCTTTTTTCAATGCTGTTTTTTACGAATAAAACAAAAACTACGCGTCATATCAAAAAGTGAATGATAAGAAATTTGTAGATCTTTTTTAGGTGCATAATTTTGGTGAGATGATCTTTTCTGGTATCTTGCATAGTTTGACAGCAAAATGGCTTTTTTGATTTTTCATTAATTTTTTGGGCGATCAAAATTTGAATTTTTTATTTTTCAAAAAATTCAAAAAGTTGTTATGAAAATATTATAGGGTGTTCAGGAATCAAAGTTTTTCTCTTCTTGACTTTTTTTCATATCGTGCGTTTTTCGGCTTAAAATGTTCGTTTTCGTTTGTTTTTTGGAATTTTGAAAATGCTATAACTCCAGTAATTTTTTTTTTATCACGAAAAGTCATAAGAATATTTTTTTCGTCATTTTTCGTACTACTAATAACGGTACATAGAATTTTCAAATCTTCCAAAAAAGTGGTCTCAAAAATTTTCAAAATGTGCTCACTTTTTGGATTTTCATCCAAAATAGCTGGTTAACGAACTCGTTCTCTATTTTTCGGCCATAAAAAAGTGTGCCAAAGCTCAATCAAATCTGATAATTTTTTCGAAAGTTATCGTGGCTACAGACAGACAGACAGACAGACTACAGACTACAGACTACAGATAGACAGAAACCTTGGTAAAAATCGTTTTTTCTAGCTCAGGGGGTCAAATTTTACATAAAACCAATACCTTCTCATTAGAATGAGAATGTAAAAAAAATACGAATTTTCAACGAAATACATAAATTTTCAGCCAAACGGTTGAGTTTTGAACCAAAAAGATTAATTTCCTACTGAAAAGGATGAATTTTCAATAAGATGAATAAATTCTTAACCAAATGGTTGTATTTTTTAAACTATGAGAAATCAGTTTTTAGCCCAAAATGGAATAGTTAAGTTTTAATTTAAAAAATGAATTTTCAATTTAAAATAACGTATTTTTTACAAAACAGTTGAATTTCCTACCGAGTTGTCAAATTTACAAGTCAAAAAGACAAATTTGTTGAAAATCATTTCAATTTTTAATGAAAAAGTCAATTTTCAACCAAATAGTTCAATTGTAAACTAAACAGTTATTATACCTAAACGAACTTTTTGGAGCGGCATCCCAAGTTGTTTCTCCTTTCTTTTCTTCGACCGTTGATATAATTTCAAACTTTGAAAGTTTAAAAACTTTTCTTTCTTTGGTCTTACGGTTCGATGAATAAAAACATAAAAAAAATGATTATAGTTGTTTAAAAAAAAATCGTTTAATCTCTGCGTTTCGGCTCTCACTGCGGGCCTTCATCAGGAAAGTTACCATTTCTAAAATAAATCGTGTTTTTATAAAAAGTTAAGAAAGCTAAAATACAGAAACCTACCTTTTTTTATTAACAATGTAATCTAATTGGTTTGGAGCCTCTAAAAAAAATTTGTTCGAGGCTCAAAATTTGATAATAAATATATACATTTTCGACACGAGACTTAAATCTTCACCTTATGGAACCTTTTTATTCGTAAAATGATTGACTATAAAAGGTATCTTTTTGACACAACATAATTTTTTAGCGACAGGTAATAACTAAAAAATTGTATGTCACTTAGTAGGTTTTTGTATTTTAGTTTTTTTAACTTATTATAAAAACACGATTTATTTTAGAAATGGAAACTTTCCTGATGAAGGCGCGCAGTGAGAGCCGAAACGTAGAGAATAAACGATTTTTTTAAAAGAACTATAATCGTTTTTTTAAATGTTTTTATTTATTGGACCTTTAGACCGAAGAAAGAAAAGTTTTTAAACTTTCAAATTTTGAACAGTTATTTTCAGTAAAAAAAATAATTTGAAAGCAAAAATGACTCTTCAACAAAGTAGTTCTATTTTGAACCAAAGAGATCAATTTTCAACTAAAATGTCCTAGCAATTTTCCTAATTTTGGGCTTATCATCTTGAATTAGTTGGCGTTGGTTAAGCTTGAAATATTAAGCCTAGAAGATTTGAAAATCCCCTTTTTTAAGGATTTCAAAGTCAAATAAATCGAAATATCTTTGATTTTATAGAATTTTACACATCAAGCTTTGGCAAACAGGCTTGAATTATTTTGTTCATTGATTCACTGCAGGAAATTGCGTCCTTTAAAACACATGTTCATATTTTTTCCTGTGGCCAAATGCACACGGAAAGTTAACATAAATTTACTCTTATCTTGTTTTCCCCTCAAATTTATCCTTGTTTTCGCCAAAAGTTATATAAAAGCTTGGAACGAATTCTGAAAGGTTTCAGTAGAATTTGAAGTGAAACCTGCCTCTTTCGCCGTTATATTTTAGTGCCCGTGTACGTGTGGGCCGTCTTTTGGGCTTAGTTGCTGTTGGCAATGTTCCGTGTGATGTATATTCAACATTAGAAAAATATTAATAAAAAAGGTATTTTATGTTCTAAAATTTTACAATTTATAGTCTGCTTGTGAATTCAGCATTGGACTTTGTTGTCCCTGGAGTAATTGAATCGAAAAATAAAGTAGGTATTTTAGTATGGAAATTAGTCAAAGATTGCTGGTCGCAACTTTACATTTTGGAGATGTGTGAGCATTAATGGCATATACCAGACTGTTGAGTGGGCAATACTTTCAAACAGCATTTTTTTCAAAATTGGAGAAATTAAAAAGAAAAAGGACAAAAAATATTTTGTCGAGAGTTCATCTACAGAGTCTTTATACTGGAACGAATCATTACATGCAGTCAGCAGAAATCAACTTACAATTATTCAAAAATGACTCATTTAAAATTAAAAAAATCAGATAATATTCAAATTTATTTCAGAATCAGTTACCAAATTTTGAATAATTTTATTTAATTGAAAAATTAGTGAAACTGTTACTTATTTAACTAAAACCTAAAATATCCTTTCTAAAAAACCGACAAAAAAGTAAAGTAAAAATAATTTGAACATAGACAACATATATAACAATATAAAATTCTGAATAAAACGTTGAAATTTGAACAATTTGTAACTTAAATAATGTGTAACTTCCTTAATTATACAAGTGGATTTTTAAGTCCTTTTCTGATGTTAGAGTTTCATTTCAGTTGTGGAATACAGAATTGCAACGTGTAATTTCTTCCAAAAATTGTGTAGTTCTGTAGTTGCGAACATAAGAAATCAGATCCAAAAAAACGCATTTCTTTGAGTGCATGGAGTTTTACGCAATAGTTTTTGTAAATAAGCTTGCATTGCTTCGCTTATTGATTCATTGCAGGAAAGAGAGTCCTTAAAAACACAAAATAATATTTTCTTTCTCTGTGATGAAAATGTACACGGAAAAATTGAAAAAAATATACTCTAATCTTTTTTTAAAACATAAATTTTTCCTCGTTTCCTTTTTTTATATTTTTTCTTTTCCGTCAAAAGTGGTATAAAAACCCGTAACGAAGTTGGAAAGTTGTCAGTAATTATATTTAAAATGAAACCTGAAATTATCTCTTTTATCGTTCTATTTGTGTGTCTGGGCCTTTTGGCAACTAGAGGTGGTGGGCATACACCACCACCGACAAAATCACCACCGATAAAAACACCACCAACTTGTTCACCACCAGTAGGCAATGTTAAGTGTGGTGGTTAGTATATCCAACATAATAAACAATAATAATATAAAGGTTATTTTAAGCTGTAAAATTTATAATTTTTATTCTGCCTATAAATTCAGCATACTGAACTTTTTGACCTGAGAGAAATTGAATTAAAGAATTAATTAGTTATTTTCATATGATATGTACCTTGTCAACGATTTTCGGTCCGAAGTTTACATTGAAGATGTATTAAAATTAAGGGCATGTATAAGACTGCCAAGTGGCCAATGCTTCTAAACGAACTTACCTTAAACTGGGGCTAAGCGGCACATATGTGGGAAAAAGCGGCGCATCCTTGATTCTGAATTTCTGAATACGTTTTTGGCTTTTGCTGGGTAAAAAATCTAGAGGATTGCAAGTAATGATTGAAAAACTTCAATGGCGAATCGTAGATGAAGCGTTATCGTGTTTTAAATACAGAAATAAGGATGCGCCGCTTTTCCCCACATATGTGCCGCTTAGCTCCAGTTTACGATATACATAACATAATGAATCGAATAGATTTTCTATACAAGACAGACTTTCGTCTTCCTCCTCTGTATAACTGTTTAGTATGGAAAGATCATTTGATTGAATTGTTCACAAGCAAGTATGACATTATGGTACGGGCCCCAAAAAGGAATATTAATTTTTAATTATTCCAAAGAAGGACCATTTTTTATTAAGTAGAAATGTAGTTTATTATTTAAAAGGTTTAGAGTTCAATCCGACTCTGCTAATAATTACATGATTTCCAGGACGGTGCTCATCGAATAAGCAGTGTTCGAAGGGCTTGAAGTGTTGTCCTATTGGGTCAGGCTTAATACGTCTAATGGCATGCGGTAAGTTCAACCATTGTACATTCAGGAAGAAATATGGTGCAATATTACCTTATATAAATTTGTCCAAGAAATCTTAGTAAATACATCTTAGAAAAATCAAAACAATTAGAATCCAGCTTGTTTTATTTTTGGAATATATTCTGTAAAATAACACTATAATCTGTGAAAAAATTTAATTCCTCTAGCTCTGACGTGAAACAAGTGAGTAAAGCAAAAATGGTAGCCTAATGAAAAATGATCATGTTAAAGGTTAAAGTAA
This sequence comes from Andricus curvator, assembly GCA_932195095.1. Lineage (NCBI taxonomy): Eukaryota > Metazoa > Arthropoda > Insecta > Hymenoptera > Cynipidae > Andricus > Andricus curvator. Next base: position 279,290 of record CAKNYM010049493.1, read on the forward strand.
GTTAATGAGCCTGAATCCAGATGTCAGAAAATTTTTGAGCTAATTTTATAAGAGACCTAAAAATCTGATAAAAAGTAAGAAAGTTTGATAGGGTTTAAGAAAAGTTAACTCAGAAGCATAGATTTTGATTGAAAAAATAACAGGACAAATATGAAAAATGAATGAAGGTACTTTAAACATCTTTTAATCAATTTCCGTTGATAGATTTTCAAAATATAAAAAAAATGGTTATGTATATGTATATTTAAAAAAAAAGTATGTTATTGTTTTTTTATTTTGTACGTTTGGTCTCGACCTTTTTTGTATTAAATAGCGAAGCAAGTCATGCAAATGAAGGTCAAAATAAAAGATGCGATAATTCTTTTTGAAACGTTTCAGTCACTATTTGGATCCCCATCAGTCAAAAAAACATTTATTAAGTCTGTGAAAAACAGACAAATAATGTAGAAAATATTTATAAAACAGAATAAATAATAATGAATAAGAATTGCAGTTTCAAGTAAAAGTAAGAGAAGGGTTGTCTCATAAAAGGAGGCCTCTTAATTGAAAAAGAACAGAAGGTCAATAGGGGGAAAAAACAAACATACCTGGCACAAGTTAATAATCGAAGAATAGGTCTGAGTAAAAATCCACCAAAAAGCAAAAAACATGATTTAAAATAAATAAATATCAGGAGAAAACAAATAAAAATATAAATATATAAGGCAGAAAGCCCGACATCCCACGTCGACATGAAGGAGAATGACTGAACAGCTGAAGGAAATCACGAGAATTAAAATAAGGAAGCAAAAATTCATGAAAAGGTCAATGATGTAGAATGGAACTTTAAGGACATAAAAATTAAAATTTTGTAAGAGGTTTTTGAACGTCAGGAAAGAAGTTATTGTCATATCTCAGATTGTCAGTATTTGGTACTTTGTTGATAAAAAAGTTTTAAACTATTTTTCTACGAGGTCCATTGTTCTCGAATGATAGAATTTCAAAATTATCCAAATCAAAGTTATGGCTGGAATCAATAAGGTGTTTAGTAAGAGCCTATAGAAGCCACAAAATATGCAGCTAAGCGGGATGTCAGGCTTTCGCCCTTATTTATTTATATTCTTATTTGTGTTCTTTTAATATTTATTTGTGTTAAATCATGTGTTTTACTTTTTGATTTTTTTTACTCTGATTTATTCTTCAAAATTTAACTTGTACCAGGTCTGTTTGTTTTTTCCCTCTATTGACCTTCTGTTTTCTTTACTGTTATCAATATGTATTGCTTGTGATATAGATTGAAAATTGTGGGACTCCTCTTATAAGACAACCCTTCTATTTCTTTTACTTGAAATTTCAATTTTTATTTATTATTATTCATTCTATTTTATAAATATTTCCTACATTATTTGTATGTTCTCGCCTTGCATCCAAATGTGTTTCCGAACGTTTGCTCTGACCTTTGTTCATACTTTGTCCACGACGAGAACGATCCTATTGAAAAAAGGCACCCCACTGGTTTCTTACACTTATTCTCCAATATAAAAAAAACATCACAATTTACACAAAGAAAAAAAAGCTACATACTCTTTAAAACTTTGAAACAATTACAGATAGTTTGAATAACAACCCCCAAATAAAATCACCGGATCATCTTAATTAGAACTGAAGATAATATGGTTTTATGTTTATGTGAAAAAACTAACAATATATCAAATTTTGTAAATTTTCCAATGACAATTGATTGAAAAATGTTTCAAGTACCTTTATTGATTCTTTCATATTTTGGCTATTATTTTCTTAATAAAAAAATATGCTTCAAAGTTCACGATCGTTGAAACTCGTCAAATTTTCTTACTTTTTATGAGATTTTTAGGTCTGTCATATATAAAAAACGTTCTTGGATATAGGTTTGAACTCGTTCACGCACAACACTTTGATCTTCAAAATGATCATTCACTCACTAAGCTACCTTTTTTGCTTCACTCACATTTTGTTATTGTCAAAGCCAAGGAACCAGAGTATGGGTATGTCGCGATAATTTTTTGTTTGTTTTTCATTTTGCACAGAAGAAAATTATTTTGAAAAACAAAAATGTTTTTTTTTACATACGCTACAAATACTTAATGTAAAAAATTGAGAAATATTTATTTTAATTTTTGTAAGAAAATTTTTTTTTTTTAATTTCATTAGAAGTACATTGATACCGTTATGCTAGTTTGATATTGATATAATAACCTATTTTCAGAAGATATATATTGTGTACTTTTAGCATTCGAATAGCGTGGCAGAATATTGTAAAAATATAAAATATAAAGTACGACCATGCTTAATATATGTAAAGTTATCGAGATATAACGAGAAACGTACTAAAATAAGAATTCATAAGGAAAAACCTTCTTTTTTCGACTTCTTTCAGACTGTTTGTTCAGAATTGTACAATAACGTTTAGAAATTGGACCGATTTTTTTATCAGATTACCTTTTAAATTTTGCAGAATTTGAACATTTGTTTGTAAGAAACGTTCATATTTTTTGGAGACAATTATACATAAATATGGAGAAGAAAGTACCAAAATTAAAACGTATTAAATAATAAGATCATATTATTATTTTGAGTTCTCATTTTTGGAAAAGAGTCGACCTGAATGATACAGAAACATGTTGATTTTACAAAATGGATGAACTATATATATATAAATCAGGGTTTCCTTATAAATTCCAATTTGTTGGTTTCCAGAAGTTGGATTAAGAATATTTTACGTTCCGAAGTTTTTTTCATATGTGCATACAGTAAATACATACAGTAAATCCCAGGGATATTATTTGTCTGAAGTCGAATAAAAACGTGGCAAACAATTGACAACTACAAATATCTGACGACGGATAATTTTTATCCACCTCGTGATGAAAATTATCTGCCGTCCGATAATTATAGTTTTCAATTGATTGCAGCGTTTTTGTCCAACTTTAGATAAATAATATCTCTGGGATTGACTGTGTTTATATTAACTAATAAAACTTGTATATCTTTATTTGCTCAAGTGCCGTCCGTACTGCCAGCATTTTGCTTCACATTGGGGTGAATGCAAAAAGATGATACCTTCAGTCTGTCTAAACATCTGAGAGACCTACATAATCTAAAAGAATGGACAAGATAAGCTTTCAAGGAAGATCTAAAAGTTTATATTATATGCTGCGTGTTTTGTAATACTGTACTTCCTTCGAAATAACATTAGCAAAAATAAATAATCACAGAAAATTAATATAATCGTCCTTATTATTTCCTGCAATCATGCACTACAAATATCCCCACTGATTCTGCATGAATACATTTACATTTCAGTTATAAATAAGAAAACCAAGCATTGTGTTTCTTATAAGTAGTTTTTATTACTGATATCAGAATTTGTAAAGAGGAACAAAAAATAGCTTGTGTACAGTTTTTCTGGCGAGTATTTATAGTAAAGCAAATAATTACATGCAGTCAGTGGAAATCAACTTTTAAGTAGACAAAAATGACTCATTTGAAATAAAAAAATCGGGGTCTGATTCATTTAATTATAATTTGATTAAATTTCATTGAAACGTCACTTATAGGTATGCAGATACTTTTTCATAATGATTCTGTAAGAAAATGACGGATTATTTTATTCCATTGAAAAATTAGAGAAAGTATATTCAATAAAATTGCTGTATTTTCTTCTGACAAGTAGTTAATTTTCACTGATTATTAATGAATAAATCAGCTATCAAATTTTTTAAACAAATAAATTTTACTTATTCAGATTCAGAAATTCAGAATCATTGTATGAGGCTTACGTTTTTTCTAGTCTTTTGATTGGCCAAAAAGAAATAACTATTGCATTCCATGAAGGATGTCAAACAAATAAATTTATTCGGCCACTTCTTAGAAGCAAAGTTGTTCCAGATGTACCTAAATAGAACAAAAAAACTACGCATGTGATGTTTTTATTAAAGGCAAAAATTTTCTTGATTTAAACGAATATTTAGAATCAGACTGTGCCTAATCGTCCCAAAAAATTGGGGGAGTTGAGAAAGGGGATGGACCACTCATCCCAAAAATTCGGGACGACTAGCCAATTTTATGAAAAATATTGGACTAGTCATCCCGAATTTCGGGAGGACGAGACACTTCGTTAGAATTAATGTGTAAATTGCGAATGAAGATGGTAATTTTAGTTATTTCTGTATAAGTTCGTAATGGTGAATGAGTGTAGCATGTGTCAATTTTTCAAAGAGTAAAATTTATTATTAAAATGTAAAAAATTGTCCTTTGTGAATATCACAATCGGGGTACTTCTCCACTATTGGGAAACTGGCCTATATAACACAGTCCGAGTATATATTTTTTCAAATAACAACCCTGTCCTAAATCGCAATAATGATTCCTTCCATTTCTGGAAACAGGATGCCCTCTTTCAGCCAAATATTGGATGCCTTACTATCCACTTCATGTTGATCTAACGTTTTAGGGTACTCACTGCGGATGGCTTTTTGTCTCCATTGTGTTTCCAATTCCTCTATGGTTTCTTCCCTGATATTCAAGGCCTCCTCTGAGGAGAAATTCAAGGGCATGTAAGCGAGAACCGCTTTACAGATGGTGTCGTCAAGCGTAACATCTTGCTTGCTGTTAAAATAGTCTCGCTACTGTATACCTTGTGACTTACACAGTTCTTTGACATCTAAAACGCTCCTACTCCCTCTATTTCGTGGTAGATCTAACCTTTCAATCGCTGAATTCCTGTGATGCATTCGGTGTTTCATCATTTCTACGCGGACGGTTCTGTTTAACCTTTCAAGGTCGGAGCTAGACCATATGATGAACCCAGATGAGTACGTGAGGACATGGATGTCATAGGTGTTGATTGCCCTGATCTTGTTTGCCGAGTTGAGACAACTGTTGAAAATCAATCTGAGTCTTGTAGTGAAGGCAGTCGTTAGGCTTTTCTTAACTATCGTATGCTAAATACCCTTAGATTCGAGAATACCCAGATGTTTATATGACTAGCCTTCAGCCATTGCTTCGATGTCATTCTCGAACTCTTTCTCTAGCTCTGCGGTGCCTAATTCTCTGCTGGTTAAATGCTCTGTTATGCATTTATCTAGTCCGAACTCCATGTGGATAGCAATGAAAAACTGCTTTGTGATATCAATCACTTGCTGTAGTTTTTGGTCTGAACTAGAGTATAGCTTCAGGTCATTCATGTACAGAAGGTGGATCAGCTGTTGACCATCCTTATTATCATGTATTCTAAACCAATCGGACATGCAGCTACATGCTGCTGTATCGTCTGATGATTCATTGTCGAAGTTTTTCCACGCCAAATCAACCTGCTGTTTAATTCACATTCAGTGTTTTGCTCAATGGGTTCAAGGCTAAACAGAACCATAGTGCATTGAAGGAGTCTCCTTGGAAGATACCCGTCGTAATGCGTATGAATCTAGTTATTCTTGTTTGTCCATGATAAAAATTCAGATCTGGGTGTTCAAGGATCTTCTGAAAACACCTTTCCAACGCAGGAAGCACATTCTTTAGGTACTTGAACCAGAAGTTGTTCACCATGTCCGTACCTGGAGCTTTCCAGTTACTCGCTCTTTTCAAAACCACTGAAACATCTAAAGCTGTGATGTTAGTCAGCTCCATTTCAGGGTTATTGCTACCTCTTGCTTTATCTAGTTGGAACCAAGCAGCGTCTAAATTGCTTCTGTTCGTTTTTCGCCAAACACTCGACCAGTAGTTAGTCATTTCTTCCAATTGAGGCACTTTGGTGTCTTGCTGGTTATTTGGCTTTATACTCAGTTCGCGATAGAACCTTCTTTTATCTGCCTGAAAGGTTCGATTTTGTTGTCTTTTTTCACTAGTTCTCTTGTACCGACGTAGCCTAGCAGTAAGAACATCAAGTCTCTGCCGTTGGGAGTCTATCATCTCATCCAATATAGCTGGTGTCAAAGTCTCGATGTACCGAGGGTGGAGGAATTTGGTAAAATTGTGTATCAGCTTTCTGGTTCTATTTCCTTTCTTATATTGAGTCAATCGACCCAATTTGTACCTAACTTTGCTGTTATCCATATTCAACCTGATCTTCCATGGTGGATCTCGATCCCTTCCTGGGGCAAAGACTGCTTGTATGGGCCTAGTTCTATGGCCTAACGTTCTAACGGCTGCCACGGCTGCACAATATACAAGAGTTTGCGCCTCTAACGCAGTTTGTGTTGCGTTTAAGTGCATAGGTAAAACCTTGTTGTTCAGGTATTCTATTAGTGCACGCAGATCCTATGTTATGTTCATCTTGGGCAGAGAATGTCTTTCTGCTGGTTCTACATGTCTGAACTCTAGTAAAATATGATCAGAATTCCTCTCAAGGTGCTGTAGTTTTTCTGAGATTCCGCTGTTCAAATAATCGTTATTAATGTTCGGATGTGGTTCTAGTGGATCCGGTACTTGATGTACATTGTCCCTAGCACTTATGCTTCAGCTTCAATCAGGTCTTTGTTCTCCACATCTTCCAAAGGGAGTTCATAAATAGGAAGCTGCTTTTCCACTTCCATTTTGATGGCAGCTATTTCAACAGCCGAAAGCAATCTGCTTGCAGATATTAGGCGTTTTTGGTCTGCTCGAATCTGCTCATTTATTCTTGTGGCTAGCTCTGGGTACTCAAGTAAGAAGAGTCGATGTAATCTCCTTACACTTTGCAAACTTTTCTCTGCTGAAGAATAAAGTCTCATAACATCTCTGTTCATGTGGTATGTCCATTTTATTCGCCTTCCTGGTTTCTAAACCTCTGCTTCTGGTGAAATTATGCCGTCTGCCTTTGGAGGATGTGGTGATGCTGGATCATTATTGGGTTACGCTAAAATATCAATTGCCGCTGCTTTATCGTCTGATGATTCATTGTCGACGTTTCTTTACGCCAAATCAACCTGCTGTTTAATCTATATTGCTCGGTCTTCTGAGAAAAGAAGATTATTTCTGCTGTCCTTCATCTTACTTATAAGTCTTCCCAATGAAACCTTCTGCATATAAGGATACTTCACAGCAAAATTCCTCGCGGAGTTGTATCCCTATTTGCTTTTGGTTTCATACTTCGCACTTTCGTAGTAGAGACTTACCAATTCCTCTTTCATTGTGGTATCCCACTTGATGCGCTCCCAAGGTATCTCTGTTAAGCTGGTTGGCTGCAAATTGCTAACGCTAGCCAAAGCATCCTCAGCAGGCACAGTTGATGTTTCACTGTTTTCCGTCTGTCGCAGATGTTCTTGCTGGCCAGCTGTTTGACTAGTAAGATCTGCCTGGCATAGGAAACTCTATCAATAGCAATGCTACAGCCAACATAGCCGTCATAGTCACGAGAGAAAAACTCAAGCCCTACCACGACGCCAACGCGAGGACATCTTCGGCAGGGTGGGATATTATTATTAGTATAATTATTATTATCACAAATGGGCAATGGCATTTGGGTCCCATAGCACTGAGATCATCTAAATGTAACCTAGTGTACTGTACATTCGGATCTAGTCCTCCTTCATGAGCCCGGTTTCCGCCACGTAGGTGTTTATTTCTGTATAGGGGAATGTCTTCGAAATCATCGGGTTCACGGAAATGATTTCCTACATGCTTTATTCTGAGGGTTACAAGCACATCACAGCCGCAGAGGATATTATGTGCTGTTTCCTCAGAAACGCCGCATTATTGACAACGAGGGTCGCTGTCGATTTTTGTGACAGTCAGGTATTATTTTAAGTGGCAGTGGCCCGTGAGTATTTCTACTACTAATTGCACCTGCTCTCTTTCTAAGTTCAGAAGTGTTTCAGACTTTCCTCAACATGGTTCTTTGATAATATTTTTACAATGTATCATTCCTTTAGACATCTTCTCATACTTTGTGTGTTCCTCCAAGAGCCGTTTTTCAATGGTATGCTCAACCGTAGCATACGACGCTCCACAGTATCAGATGTGTCAGCTGTCAGGAAAAAAGATACATATGCCTGTTATCCGATAGGGATATCTCAGACAATACGTACCAGTCACTGAGTGTTTTGCTAATGAATACAGAGCATATTATTAAGTCTATAATAATCTCTTGAAATCTAGTTGTCACAAAGATTTTTGTATTTCTTCGATTCATTATGGTTAAATCGGTAATTAGAAGGTAATTAAAGAGGTACTGACCTTTGCTGTTGATGTGCTCACTGTTCCATATTGTATGGAGCGCATTTACATCACATCCAATGATAAGGGACCATCCTTACAAACTACAGTAATTTACTAAACGTCTCCATTCCTATGATGGTGGCTGGTCCAGAGAATCGAATGGCAGGTTTGCTAATAAAATCACCATGGGCTCACGTCTTTCTCCTCTTTAGTGTTCGATTCAATTCGCTGCTAGGTCTTGTTTACAGAACGTAGGTAAGCAAATGTAATCGATATTCCTTATGACATGAATCGCTCTCGTAGCTGTTTCAACCGTTCTATTGTAGATTATAGACCCGCATTTCTGTCTCATATCCTTTACTTCTACCTTGTAGCACCAAGGTTCTTGAATCAGATCGAAATCCGTGTGTTATACTGTAATAAATCTTCTTATGATTGCCGTCGTAAATTTAGAATGGTGGAGAATAGTTTGGATGTAATCCAAATCCGAGCATTTTACGCTGTTGAGTTAAAAATCAGTGTGATCCCTCGATTGTTCCGAGAACAGCTGCTCCTCTACTGCTCTAGTAGTCTCCTTTTGCCTGGAAAGGATTTTCATCTGGATCCTTCTCATCCCTAGATATGGTTTACAGTCGATCTTTTCAATACTTTCGACCGCTGAAGAGTCTGCACTCAGGCTTAACTGGGTCATTCTAGTGTCATGTTGTTCCTGCGAGTAGCTAGGGAATGAAAATGTTCGTCCCCACGGAGTGTTTGTCTAGACCTGCGAGGTTAGGCAATTCATGATCGTTCGACCCATGAAACCCTGAAGGTCAGAGAGGCAAAATGATACTTGACGATACTTTTCAATTGAAGATGCCGAGCGGTAGCCGCATCATTTGTTAAAAGTTCCATTCTCATTTTTCCTAATTTTACTTGTGTCCAGATGGAATCTACTGAAACCCTGACACTTTGACTTCAAGAAAGCTGGTTTACCCAGATTTTGTCATTGCATAGGCACAAGGGTTTAATCTCTCATAGACGAAAAATTTAGCATCTCATAGACACAAGTATTTATTCGTAGTTGATTCAGAATCAACCTTGGGTTTAGTACTTCGGATTCAGCATTAGGACCAGAGAAGCAGTAGAATTATAGAATTCCATATTGCCCACGTTTGGAAAAGATTTTTTTAAATGAAAAGCTAGGGCAAATGTAGGCCCTAGAAGTTAGGACGAAGACCCATTATTTAGGGGTCGATCCTCACGCAACTGGAGGTCTATGTCGTTCACTAGGCCCCTCTTAATAACAAAAAAAAAAATACGGACTTCTAATCTAGTTTCATTTAGTCACTTTGCGTTTCCTTTTCTTAAACAAAGGTTCTCATCGTCTAGAAATACGGGACGATTAGTCAGATATTTTTTAAAGTTTGGCTACTCGTCTTGAAATTTCGGGACTACTAGCCCATTCTTATACGTCAGCCTTGTCCCCAACCCCAAGATTGTAAAAATGAAGGTCTACTGTAATGCTAAAAAATCAAAATTTTTTGCATACGAAGTACGATATATTGGAAAATCATCAATGAGTCAATAGTATATTACGACCCAAGGCCAGAAAGTTGGATTTCCGGGCGTGTGTGATATGAAGGCCGAGGCGAAGCCGAGGCCTCATCACGCACGCCAGGGCATCCAATATTTCTGGCCGTGTGTCGTATACTATTTTTCTTCATCCCCAGCCGAAAGTACGTTTAATAATTAATGCTGATTAATAAAATTTCTTGTCGGCTGCTAGGTCGGATGCTTTTTCTTTCGTGGCCTGCATCAGCACGCGCGCCACCTCGCGTAGTGCCGCTTCTGCTCTCGGGTCAGCTGAGCGGATGCATGGGATTCGGTCGCCCGCCCGACTTTTGCAAAGCCGAGGCGGAGCCGAGGTTTTGCTGGTCGGGGCGGGTATCAAAAACACATATTTTTTATGTTTTCTTAATACTTCTTCCTCGTCCGCCAGACGAGGAAGAACCATTTTTGAGGTCTTGTGCCGTCTTTTCCTGAACAAAAAACGCAACGACGCCAATTGATCAATTTTGAGGTTGAACACACCGACGGTCTCTTTTTTACATTCACCTGTCAAGATAAATATTTTTCAGAGGCTAAGTACACAATAACACAATACTGAGCGTTGCTACGTCAGGTTGCTACGTCAGCGAGCCACAAAAATCTCGCAGCCAATCAGAGATCGCGTTAACTCTAGCAGGCCGCAAAAGCCACTGTTCCCGGACAGAAATGCGGCCGGGAAGACGTACATTCGGCTAGGGGATGAAGAAAAATTATTTTGAAAGATATCCGCAGTTTCTTTTAAACAACTTAGGTACATATGTTTAAACTTTGGTCGAGTATTGCCTTCCGGCATATTTGATCGTCAACGAAATTTCTTTGTCGGCGGTATTCTAAAGCTAAACAATGCCAAAGAATTCATAATGAATTCTAAAGAACTCTAGGTTATTTCAAACCAGTTTAAAAATTCATCTCCGTTAATAACACATGCTGGAACAGAGAATTGAAGGACACGCCTAGTGAGTACCTAACCATATTTCGTCAACGAGAGTACGTTATTTCAGTTACTTCGGTGCTTTGGTACTTTAACTCCTGCAGCAGGGTTTGGGATTTGACCTGAGGAGGAGTGTGACCATCCCTTTTTGCTCTTCTGTATATAATCTAGCGTTTTTTGTGTCTGAAAAATAAGGTTAGGTACTCCTCTCTTTCTGGAGAAAATTAAAATCTGGCCAAATATGCCGGAAGAGTAAATTAAAATCTTGCATAATAAGCTGGAAGAGAATAGACAATGGTTAATTTTTGGACTATTCGATTGAATGGTGTAACAGCTGTTTAACGTCTGCTGAAATACTAAAAATGATCCATTTCTCATATTTTCTGAATCTGCTAACTCAGAAATTAAAATGCAATTTTTTGAAGGCAACTAAAGGGTTTCTATTTCTCAGAAGAAAACTATACATTTACTCAGTAGACTAAGTAATATGTATCAAGTATATTAGTTGTGTATTCAAAATTAGTAGAAATTCTTACTTAAGCATTTTTTATCGAAACAGATACATTTTTATATTAAAAAAACAAATTATTAACAAGAGTTGAATTTCCAATAATTAGGAAAGGTTTTTGGGTCAAAAATGAAGAAAAAGTTGATCCAAAATGTTAAATTTGCAAGCCAAAGAAAGGAGCTCTCTAAGAACAGTTTATTTTTCCACCAACTAATTGAATTGTTAACCAAAAAGATTAATTTTCAACCAAAACGATTAATTTTGTATAAAAAAGACGAATTCTTAACAAAATACATAAACTTGCAACCAGATAAGTGAATTTTTAACCAAATAGTTGAATTTCTAAACAAGAAGATTACTTTTTTATAAAGAAGGACAAATTTTCAACAAAATACATAAATTTTTCACTTAAAAATATGAATTTTCAACAAAAATGTTGATTTTCAATCAAAACGGAATAACGTTTAACCGGACAGTTGCTGTTTCAACAAACAAAAAGATTAAATATCTGCAAAACAAGGATGAATTTCTAAACCCAAAAAGGAGAAAGAAATGTCAATGAAATTGTTGATTCTCCAAATCTAGAAAACGAATTTTCAACAAAACTGTTGAATGTTTAACGTAATAGGCTGACTGAGAAGCCTGTGATGAATAAAGATGAAATTTGATGATTTATAGACTGAAGAATAATATATTAAATAAACATTGGGGTTCATTCTTAATACTTTTGAAATATTATGTCAGAGAACTGGAAGTTTTGCTTTGAAAATAAAGTCTCCGATTACGCAACATTTTTTGTCCTGAAGAAATTATAAAATTGTACGTTGTTAAAACTAAATACTTGTTGTTATTATCACATTTTATTACATAAGAAATATTTCTGAACACCCCCCCCCACACACACCTCAGCTGATCACTCAAGTGCGCTGAATGTAAACAAAAATAAAAGCTTGACGTTTCTGAGATGGACGGACGAGAAACGGGAGATCTTCTCGAACGAATTATACTTGTCTCACAGACTAGAAGTTAACTTTGAGAAATTAGGGATAGATTATTTTAATTCAAATCTTACCGAGCCTATTATCGAAAGCGCCAAAAAAGCAGATATATGGTCAGTGAGAAAAAATGATACCGTGACAAACCTTGGTTTGATTCTGACTGTCGCCAAAGCAAATCATATCTTTCTAATGCGTTGAAAGAAGCCAGCAGGGCAAATTTCTCGGATGAGGCTAAGTTGGTTTATGTCAAAGCTAAAAACTCGTACCAAGCATTGATTATTATTATTATTATAGATTAGCAGTTCGAACTCGAAAGTTCATTGCCTCATCTACCCGAGACCGCCACACATCTCTATCTTGTGCATTCTCCATCCAGTTTAAGTAATCATGTCCTAGTTCTTTTAGATCATCCCTTACATTTTTCTCCCATCTGTTTCTCGGTCTGCCTAGGGGTCTCTTACCAGTCGGTCTCCCTCTTAAAACTTGCGCCACTGTTCTTTCATTGCCCATTCTTGCTACATGCCCCGCCCATCTTAATTTACGCGCTTTCATTACTCTATTAATATTTGCTGACCCGTAGAGAGCGTGCAGCTCATTATTATGCAGTTTTCTCCACTCGCCGGTCTCTTCGTCCCTTTTTGGACCATAGATTTTTCTAAGTACTTTATTCTCGAAAACTCTAAACCTATTCTCTTCTCCTTTCGTCAGCGCCCACGTTTCACACCCGTACATGACGACCGGCATTATTATCGTTTTGTAAATTCTTACTTTGATGTTTCTAGATAGCGATCGCGATTTTAGTAGCGTGTTTGCTGCATAATAGCACCTATTGCCAGCGTGTAGCCGCGCATTGATTTCCGTTTTAATCTTATTTTCGCTAGTTATAATAGACCCGAGGTATTTAAACTCGTTAACCCTTTCGAATTTCATATTTCCGGCCATTAGATCCCCGTCTTGATTACTTTGTCCGGACCTGACGACGGTCATATATTTTGTCTTCGATTCGCTAACTTCCAAGCCAATCTCTTTGGCTTTTGCGATCAAGATTTCTGCATTTTTAGCTACCGTTTCTTTATCATCCCCTAGTACGTCGAGATCATCCGCATATCCAAGAATTTGTATTACCCCATTGAGGGTAGCACCGGTCGGATTCGCCTGCACTTGCCTAACCACGTATTCTAAAACTAAGTTAAAAAGGACGCACGAAAGTGCATCGCCCTGTTTCAGGCCATCGCGGATCGAAAACTCTTCAGATAAACTACCGTTTACGCGTATTCTACCCTTACTGCCGCTTAAGCAAATTTCGATAAGTCTAACCAATTTTCTTGGCACACCCAAGAACTCTAGGATCCAGTACATTCGCGCGCGTATAATAGAGTCGTAAGCTTTTTTAAAATCGATAAATAGCTGATGTACTGCTTCTTTAAATTCCCATTTCTTTTCTAACAGTTGTCTAATTGTAAACATTTGATCGCTTGTAGATCGGTTTCGGCGGAATCCACACTGGTAATCCCCAATGATTTCCTCGGCAAAAGGAGTTAGTCTACTTAGGATAACATTAGACAGGATCTTGTAGCACGAAGGCACAAGTGAAATTCCCCGATAGTTGTTACAGTTAGTTTTATCGCCTTTTTTAAAGATGGGAATAATGATAGAGGTATTCCATTCTTCCGGCATGCGTTCTGTTTTCCATACTGCGCGTATCAATTTACAAATTTGCCTTGTGAGGCAAGGGCCTCCATTTTTTATCAGTTCTGACGGTAGGTCATCGATGCCCGCGGCTTTGTTATTTTTCAACTTCTTGATGGCCATTTCTATTTCTATATCAGTAGGATCGTTAATTAATAGATCAGCAGTGTGGATTTCGCCGAGATTACCTTCAACGGGGGCTTCACGTACATTTAATAGTTTATCGAAATAATCTTTCCATAAATTCAGTCTCTCTGTCGCATCGGCTACTAGATTGCCATTTTCGTCCCTCATTACTTCCGTTCTACTTTGAAAGCCTTTCCTTATAAAATTGATTCCCCTGTACATCTCACGCGGGTTATTTTGTTTATTATGCGCTTCTATTGCTAGTATTTTATTCTTTTCCCACTCCCTTTTCTTGGATCTATAGAGCCTATTTGTACTTTTGCTAATCTCGAGATATTTCTTATGTGTTTGATCGCACTTATTTTGTAAACTACTTAGTCTGGCCTTCCGACGTTTCTCAAACCAGAGTTTGCACTCTTCGTCAAACCATGGTTTGCTTTTGGTTACTTTCTTAAAACCTATCGAAAGTTTCGCGGCTGCCTTTATCGCCTTTTTCGTATTGCTCCACAGGGTTTCCGGGTCCTCCTCGCGATTATTGTTATCGTCTCTCTGTTCTTGGAGAGCGTCGAAACTATTAGAAATCTCAACTTGGTAATTTAATGTTTCTGTTGCTGTTTTGAACTTATCTATATTGAAACGAACTGTTGGCTCTGTGCGGCTTGTTTTCTTACTTAGCGCTAGCCTAGATCTTAGTTTTACTATCACGAGAAAATGGTCTGAATTTAAATCCGCTCCCCTATACGATCTTATATCGAGAATGTTTGTATGACGTCTTCTGTCTATTAGAACGTGATCAATCTGATTGTGAGTTTTACCATCTGGTGATGTCCAGGTGGCCTTATGTATATTTTTATGCTTGAAATATGTGCTTTTGACAACGAGGTTCTTTGAAGCTGCAAAGTTTATTACTCTGGTTCCATTATCATTACTGACGTCATGCAAACTTTCTGATCCTATTGTAGGCCTATACATTGGTTCTTTTCCAATTTTCGCGTTGAAGTCCCCCAATACTATTTTTGCGTCAAACGTTGAGAACTTGTCAAAAACCTGCTCGATTGTTTCATAAAAAAGATCTTTAGTGTCTTCGTCTTTGTCCTCGGTGGGGCAGTGCACATTGATTAATACGTGTTTGCTGAAATTACCCTTTAGTACAATGTATGATAACCGGTCATTAATGAATTGCATGTCGATAAGTGCTTGCGAAATTCGTTTATTAATAAGAAAACCAGTCCCCAGTCTTTGCCCCTTAGCTCCCCCATAGTGAAAAGTATAGTCATCCTTAGAAATTGACGCGAAATCGCCCGACCAGCAGGTTTCTTGAAGTGCTATTAAGTCAGTTTTGTATTCAATTGCTATCTTAATGAGTTCGCTAAGTCGGCCAGTTTTTAGACTACGCGCGTTTAGAGTTCCCACCCTTAGATCTTTAACTGTAGTTTTTTGTTTTTGTAAGTTAGCCATGGTAGTTTCAAGATAATCCGCACGTTAGGATCCTATTCCGATCGTAGGTGAGTCCACTGTCCCAGGAGTGATAACCCCCATACCTCCCTAGGTCTAAGTATGGGAGCTTTCCGACTCTGACAAGGACCATGTCAACTTGTCGTCAGACACATTACAGTTTCATCCTCGTACCCTAACGTCCCCCTGCAAGGCAGCGCGCCTACTGGCATCAATACCCCTTTGGCCCTATGCAGGCGAATCATTCCACACATCCCTTGCGGGCAGTGTCATCGCTGCAGTGTCCAATGGGCAGCAGGATTTTTCCCTTACAAGATTTTTAGTTTTGGTTCGGGTATAGTTTCTAGGTGGATACACGCTGCACCTCGGCTTGCCAGAACCCACCCACTGCGTATGAACGCGAATGGGTGGGTCCTCCCAAGCCATGGTTGTCGTGTACCTATTTTCTACCAGTGCTGAATTCACCACAGACACGACTGGTTCCTATCGGCTGTCCGCGACTGCTTATTCTTGTATTCGCAGCTAACCTTAGGGGCTGTTCAGCCTCACGGGCCGTTCCTCTATCCGCAACCTGAGGACGCATATAAAAAAGAAAGCTTTGAATCCAATATTCTGGCGAGCCTCGAGAGTGTCAACGATAGCAAAACATTCTGGGATACTGTTGATAGATTTAGAGATTTAAAGATAAAATCTACAATCCTTCCTGCAAAAGCTTGGGAAAACTTCTTCCGTCTGACACTTCCTCTCAGACGTCTTTTACCGTCATTGTTTACAGATGTGCGACATCCATTATTGGATAGCAGAATTACAGCTAACGAAATCTTTTTTTCAATTAACAAAAGTAAATTAAATAAGGCTCCGGGGCGGATCAAATCTCAAATAATTTTTACAAAAACTTGCCGCCCAATGGGCTTCTTTACCTCGAAACATTTTTTAATCAAATACTTGAGAATGAATATGTACCGCTCGATTGGACAAAATCTTTAACGCATACGATACATAAAAAAGAAGACTCAGCCAATCCCACTAACTACAGACCTATTGCCCGTCTAAACTCACTTTCTAAAATTTTTACCCAAATTCTGTTGGCTAGATTGGAAAATGGGAGTCGTTGTGTCACATTATTCCGGAAGCTCAAGCAGGTTTTCGCCGAGGTAGGGGCTGTATGGATAATATTTTCCCCTTGGCATCTGTGGTGAATTTTTCAAGAGCTTTCCCATCGGTTAATCACTCTCACATCTGGTCAAAATTTTGTGATATTGGGGTAAGCTCAAAAATAATGAGCATTCTAAAAAGTCTGTATGAGAGAGCCTCAACTTGCATTAAAGTGGGGAACGAGTTCTCAGAGGAATTGCCGGTCACTCAGGCACTTCCACAGGGAAAGATTTTGAGCCCAATCATATTTGACCTCTTAACCTCGGATATCGAGATTTTTTTAGACAAAAAGGTCTTGTGAGTCTCAGAATCATGGGTGACACGGACATTATTGTGCTGATTCACGCGGATGATTTAATTATTTTTGCAGAATCTTAAGTAAACGCAATAAGAAAACTCAATGCTCTCCAGGTCTGAAATATGATTGTAGCTCTTTGGAGTTTGTTCCTTGTTTTGAATACTTGGGTAGGATTTTTTCTAGAACAGGTGCTTTCAACTTAGTTGCACATGCAGCAGTTAGCAGAGCCAACTGAGCCTCAGCCTCGGCTTTCAATATTCTAACTAGAACTATGTGCTCCTCATGGTTTTCCATTATCAAAATTCATGACTCTATTAAAAAGAGTTCCTTATTGTATGCGGCTCACATTATCGGATTAAATACAAATAGCAAATAGCAAAAATGTTGAATATAACTGGCTAGGTCAACTTATTAGATGTTTGGAGGAAGCAAGAATAAGTCACAATCTCATGGATCTCAATGGTCCCAATCTTATAACTCAAATCGATACTATAGCTGATAGACACCGTGATTTTTTCCATTCGCGGGGTCTCTTAAGATTGGAAAACAGTAACTTCAGATATATATATAGTAAAATTGTACACAATCATGCGCTACCACAGCAATATCTGCTATTCAAAGCTCTTTTCCTTCTTAAGCGCATTTTCGCACAAATGAGAACTTCCTTCAGGTTCATCATTAAGTTGGCCTCTAAAGCTGGAACAACTGTAACCGATCCGCAAGAGATTTGCCAGTTATATAATCTAGCAGAAAATAAAGATCTTCTACACATCCTCGCCTAGCGTCCAATCTACTCGCCCGTTAGAAATCATTACTTGTGCAACATTGGTATGGTAAGCTAGAACAATCTTCGCTTATTATTGTCAAATATAAACCCTGGAATGCTTCGCTCGATATACAAATTTATAAGTATATGATTAAAAAACCGAGCTTTCTCTCTATTCGAATAGGACACTGCCCGAACTCGACCAGTATGACCTAACAAACTATTTTACATTCGATATTACTATGTCATATTAGTAATACTATTATTACTAAATTGTGCCAGTAATAACAAATAACGAATATGTCCTAATAATAGATGGTAAAAGTTAAAGTGCGATGTTATGCGTCTGAGTAAATAATTACTCATAAATAACGTAAAAGGTATAGAGTGACATACTTCAGACTAAATAAAATGACCTCGATGATGTTAAGAAGATGATTCAATCAATCATCGATGTTTCAAGAGTAAAATGCTCTCCTCATCAGAAAACAGGAATTCAAGTCAAATATAAGTCCTCTATTTAAAAAAAAAATGGGAAAAAACCAAAATGTCGAAGTCAACAAAATTCATGTTCTTACATAAGCTCTCATCTCAAGTTAGTTCTGGAGTTTTATTATTTTAACTTTGACATGTTAAAAAGTATTAGGTCCATTAGTATTACATCACGGACACATTAAAAATTCTTTAAAAAATTAAAATTTAAAATGGAAGACAGAACGAACGTTTTGCTCCATGATAAGGGACATCAAGGTCTTTTCATTTGGTCTGAAGTACGTCATTTTATACCTTTTACGTTATTTATAAGTAATATATCATACTAATTAATAATATTTCCTAATTATACAATTTTATTTCTAAGTACTGTATTGAAAATGATACCATTTCAAATGATTGCTGATATAAGAAGCCAGAAATAAAAAATGCGCATTTATTAGGTTTGCTATAATTTTGCGCAGTAAAATGTAATAAACAAGCTTGCATCATTTTTCTTATTGATTCATTGCAGGAAAGTAGGTCCTTAAAAATACATAAAAATATTATTGCCTGTGTCGAAAGTGTAGAGGAAAAATCCGAAACATGTACTCCTATCTTGTTTTTCAGCTAAATCTTTTCCTTGTTTTCGCCAATAAAACTGACTGACGCAGTTGCAGGTGGTAATGTTGCTCCTGGCAGTTAGTATTTTTAACAATATAAACAATATTATATTAAGGGTATTTCAGTCTGTAAAATTCACAATTTTCATTCTATTTGAAAAATCAACACTGAAGTTTTTGACCCGGGGAGAAATTGAATTGAAAAATGAAGTGGGTATTTCCATATGGTGCCAAAAATCAGATCTCTGGAAAAAAAGTTTTCAATGATTTTAAGAATTGAAATATTATCATTAATGTCTTATGGAAGGAAAAGCATAATTTTTCATGAAAAAAGTTTCCAACTTACATGTCGCTTTATGAAGATATAATTTTAGGCCGAGTCTAAACGCTCGGAAAGTCCGTACGTTTAGCTGCGATAATCACACGGTCGAGTCTAAACGTGCGGACCTGGAAAGAAGAAGAGGGTCTGGCGGTATATGTACTCATGCTAAAGGACTTAAACAATGATACTTTAGCAACGAGGGTGACCCATGTATGGACCTCTGTTTCACCGGAGTTTTCAAAATAAAGGCACAGTATAATAGGTTTTTAACCGCAGTACTACGGGACTTAAATGGACCAGCCTAAAAAGACAATAATAATAATGCTAAAATGTAACCAATTTGTTGACAGAGAAAGTTACGGAAAGTATAGACGGAAAACAAATTAATATTGAATGACGGAAATATTGCTACGAATACGAACGATAGAATATTTTCTTGATCTAAGAGAATATTTCTTGTCTCAAAAATATTTACTAAATTGAAGAAACTTAATTTTGTTTATTTAAGTACATTTTTTAGAGACAAGAAAAATTGTATTGGATCCTGAAAATATTTTATCGTCTGTATGCGTACCGATATTTTCTTGATTCAGTGTTAATTTTTTTTCGTATAGTAGGAAATAATTTAACTAATTCATTAGTTCACTAACATATCTTACTATAGGTTAAATGAGGTATTTGAACGAAATCAAAGGACATTTTTGGATATCTGCCAATTATTTCAATAAATTTAATCAAATTTGGCTGAAAATAGGCTCAGTCTAAAAAAGTATTAAACGATAATGAGGCTACGAAGACATAATGTCAAAATTATGTGGTAATTATATTTTATATAGAAAAGAACAAAAAGAAACGTTCCAAAACTTTCGTAACGTTCCTTTTTGTTTTTTTTTTTTTTGACGTAAACCTTTGAAGAAACACAATTTTGACATTATGCCTCCGTAGCTGCATTAATTTTTAGTAATTTTCCATACTTGGCATAGTTTTCAGGTAAATTATATTGAATTTATAGAAGTAATTGGCCAATATCAGAAATTGCCCCCTAATTTCGTTTGAATCGCTGGTTTAAATTTAACTGTACTTTGACTAATAATAATGAGTAGAAACTCATTAGACAAGAAGTTACTTGACTTCTTACATTTCTGTTACTTGACTTTACTTTTCTGTATTGAAATAACTAGAAATACACAAAGGAATAACAAAATGTTGATGGAAATGCTTAGGCCGATTGAAATACAAAGTAAAAAACGTACAGATTCACGTATAAATAACGAACAATTTTATTTTATTATTATCAACATTTTTATGACATTACTATCAACATCATAGTCAACTCACGCAGATTCTGCCCTTGAAATTGCAGAATTTTGGGCGACAAAATATGTTGATTTCTAGAGGTAATTAGGCGATAAGCATTTTCTGATTTGCGAACAAAAATTGTCTACGAAGTTTTTCGTCATTGTATTTTGTGCTGTTTGAGTTTTAAGCAGACTCAATAACTTTTGTGGACGCAAAAATTTTTTCGGTATAAAATCCAATTGTTTCGCTTTTCATGTAAACAGCGACAGATGCAATTAATATTAATATAAAAGTTTGCACGTTTAAAAAAGTTCAACAAACAATCCCTTTTGCTCTTTTATGATATATCTTGCATCATTTACGAGAAAAATTAGGAAATTATAATAAAAAAAAATTCTCTTGGTCTCATGAATGGCTCAGCCCGTATAGAACTGATAGGTAGCCTTTCGTATATTAGAAGAAACTTTTTTAAGACATGACAAAAATATTTTAAAACGACATTTTTTCATATCTGTCATTTTCTGCAAGAAAAATGAGAAAGCTGGATTTCATGAAAAAGAATCACGTCAAAAGTTATAGAAAGATTAAATCTGAATTTTTTTGAAAAACAAAGCACAAAATTAAATACGCATAACTTTGTACAAATTTTTTTTTTCGCAAATCGGAAAATATGTCTCATATAATTTTCTTTAGAAATCAACAAATTTCGTCCCCCGAAGGTTCTGCGATTTGACTTGAAATGCATTCGGTCCACGGATATTACACGTGTATTTCTCCCTGTATTTTAACGTGTATTTGCATGTGTGTATATATAGAACTATACTTAGTATCGAGTTGAAAGGGTAATAAGACCAAAATATTCAAATTCAAATCGTTTGAATTCAACCTTACTTAAACCTTACTTAAACTTACTTAAACTTCATTCACTTAATAATACATTATTTCCAGAGAGTTGCAAAAAGAATTCGGATTGCACCACTGCACTGACTGCTTCAGTCCTCTTTTAAAATTATGCTGGAAGTTTCCTTTTTATTAATTTATAATAGAACAGTCTATAAAAATGATCAACTAACTTGAATACTTGATAACTTGAATAATACTTAAAAGACGAAATTCCAACAAATTACGTAAATCTTCATCCAAATAGTAGAATTTTTGAACTAACTCTACAAAACAGTTAAATTTACTATATTTTCTACAAAACATTTATATTTACTACATTTTCTACAAAACTGATCAATTTTCAAGATAAAAAGACAAATTTTCTATAACAAGCAGTTCAATCTTCAATCTGTAAGTATGAAGTTACAAGAAAAAAATTAATTTTCAATCAAATTATTAATTTTTTGATGAAAAAAAAATTGAAATTCAAGAATTTTAAATTAGATTAAAATCAGATTCAAAATTCTATTTAACGTCCAATACTCAAGAATCCAACGATCAAATTTAGAAAAACACCACAAAATGCTCCTATTGCAATTCCTAGAAACAAAAAATTTGGTTCCTTGCACAAAAATAAAAAAGTGGAAAGAAAAATGAGAAGGCAACCAACCAAATCCCCTTCCTTCTCTTTTTTATTTATTTGGTATTTTTTATTTTTATTATTATAAAATTACAATATGGAAGCATTTATAATATTTACCAACGTTTCGGTGCTCATACAGCACCCTTATCAAGGTAAGAAGAAATTAGAGCAGGTGGGAACAGCGACGAAACAACGACGCTCTTTCCTCGATACCTGAGATCTCAGTGTGGGTCAAAAGGCTCTTCCTCTCATTACTCTCACTATGTAAAATTTCAACATTATCCCAGTCAAACTCATGGTCAACATCAACAAACCCTTTTGTATCTCTGGCAAGAACACTCTTATAACAAAGTCCCGAACGAACGTCACTTTTTTTTCCTCCATCATAGTATTAAGAAGTCTACCACCTTCTTCAAATTTATCCAAAGGATCGTTACAAAAAGTTATTATTGAATCCATTTTTAATGGTATACGGAAAATAGTATGAATGTTAAATTTATCAACATAAATTCAATAATTTTCGAAATTTGACAACAAAAACGGGAGAATAAAAGTATTAAAAGAATTATATTCTCTCAATTCCTTCTAATTATCCGTAAATAAAATTTTATTTTCTTTGTTTTTGATTTATTGAATTCTAATTGTGATATGTTTCTCAATTAACTTTTGTGGGTAATGATTAAGAAAAAAGGATATTTCTAAGAATACTCAAATTCTTGTTGTGAAATAAAACGTGAGACAAACCTAGAGTTCTGTCAACTAAGTTTTTGATTACTGCAATTTTGTTTTGAAAAGGATGAGCCGAAAAGAAATTAAAAATTGTACCTGAATATGTACTTTTTCTATACCAATTTTTAATAATATTAATACCCTGACCTTTAATTACTTCTATGTCCAAAAATAGTATATTACGACCCAGGGCATCCAATGTTTCTGGCCGTGTATCGTATACTATTTTTCTTCATCCCCAGCCGAAAGTACGTTTCATAATTAATCTTAATTAATAAAATGCGTTGTCGGCTGCTAGCTCGGATGCTTTTTCTTTTGTGGCCTGCATCAGCACGCGCGCCACCTCGCGTAGCGCAGCTGCGTCTCTCGGGTCAGCTGAGCGGATGCATGGGGTTCGGTCGCCCGTCCGACTTTTGCAAAGCCGAGGCGGAGCCGAGGTTTTGCTGGTCGGGCGGCTATCAAAAACACATTTTTTTTATTTTTCAGTAATACTTCTTCCTCGTCCGCAAAACCTTCAGACGAGGAGTCGACCATTTCAAATAATAATTGAAGTTTCAAAACAAAAAATTCAATAATAATAATAAACAATAACGTTCAACGATCAGTGTTGATGTTGAACACACCGACGCTTTTTTTCCATTCACCTGTCAAGATAAATATTTTTCAGAGGCTAAATACACAATAACACAATACTGAGCGTTGCTACATCGGGTTGCTACGTTAGCGAGCCACAAAAATCTCGCAGCCAATCAGAGATCGGTTTAACTCTAGCAGGCCGTAAAAGCCACTGTTTCCGGACAGAAATGCGGCCGGGAAGACGTACTTTCGGCTAGGGGACGAAGAAAACTGATTTTATTATTTTTCTCTATTTCATGGGTAAATTGAAGTTTTGGATGAAAACTGTTAAAAGCATCGATAACTGCCTGCAACTTTGCTAGAGGAATACATAATAAGATGTCATCAACATACCAAAAGTAAAAGGGCACAACAAAATCTAGCTTCTTGAAAGCAAAGAACTCCTAATCTTCCATAACTATTTCTGCTAAAATCGGAGAAATTATTGAACCTATGGGAGTACCAAACTTTTTCCTATAAAAAGATTCATTGAATTTAAAATAAGTTGAGTTCATAATACAAAATGTCCCTTTCATAATATCTTTCTGAGTTGTTCGAGTACGTATTTTTATAATGTCCCATCTATTTAAAATTGCCTGTTTAACTAATTCAAGGGGTAAGCTCGGAAACATTGCAACAACATCCAAAGAAATCATTAAATGGTCATCAGGAACAGTTTTTTTGAATAATAATTTTTTTGAATTCTCAGCTTTTTTGAATATTGTATTTTGAAGATGTAATGGATTATTTAAGTACAAATTAAAGTTTTGTTCTAAAAATTTGAAAAAAAAAAAATTATTTTCAACTCAAAAAAGAAAATTTCAATAAAGTAGTTCAATTTTCAACCGCAGAGATGAATAGTGTAATAAAATCGTTAACTTTAAGTGAAAAAATTGATTTTCAACAAATATTATTAAACTTTTGACCAAACAGTTGAATTTTTATCAAACTGTTCAATTTTCGAGCAGAAAATACAAATATTCTACAGTACAGTAGAATTTTTAACCAGAAAATGTGAATTTTCAACAAAAAAGTTTATTTGCAATCAAAATAGAATATTTTTCAACCAGACAGTTGAAGTTTCAACCAAAAACGAATAACATTTTCCGAAAAACGATGAATTTTCAAAACAAAAAAGAAAAAAATTTCAATTCTATTATTGATTTTTTAAGTCCAAGATACGAATTTTTCAACCGAACAGTGGAATATTCAACCATATGTGATAACTGAGAAGTCTGTGATGAATAAATAGGATTTTTTTAATATTTTATAGACTTCAAGTCTTAAGACTTTAAGACTTGCTTACATAACTCTTAAGATCTCAAGACTTTAAGACTAAAGTCTCAGACTTTAAAATAACTTACATAAGAAATGTTTTTGACCTATCCC
>CAKNYM010049494.1:0-12834 GCA_932195095.1 Andricus curvator
ATAGTTGGAAAAAAATCTTTCTGATTGTAGGATTTATTATAAAGATACGGAAATATACGCTGAAGTAAAGGAATTACCTTCTTCATTTTAAATCAAATACAACTTTAGTCATTTTTATCTGAAGAACATTGAACATAACATATGGTCGTTGTGAAGCGCGAAGACCAAATTGCGCGCAGCAAGCGCGCTCAAACTTTTGGGTTTCTATTATACGATGAACAGAAACGAGCGTGAAGCGCGAGGTTCACATGATGATCATACCAAATATCGAGCGCGAAGCGCGAGTGTCGTGATGAGAATGTGTTCCTTAAGGTCGATAGAACCTTAAGTAAATTAGTTCTTATTTTTATGTAAAACTGACATAATTAAACCAAAAGCAGGTCATAACGATGAAGCTTACTAAGAGAGTATTAGCCTGCGAAGCGCGCAATAGCGAGCACACGAAGTGTGAAAACCTAGACGACAAATGTGTCCGAGCGCCCAGCGCGAGGTGAATGCATTATCGAGCGCGAAGCGCGAGATAAACATATAATCGAGCGCGAAGCGCGAGATGAATACCTACTCGAGCGCGAAGCGCGAGATCCAACAGGTGCGCGCCCTAGGCGCGCTGAAACTTGCGAGCGAAGCGAGCCGCGCGCGAAGCGCGCGATGAGAATGTGCCCGCGAAGCGGGCAGATTTTTTTTTATTGAAAATAGAACTATTTAATTGAAAATTAATGTATTTTGTTAAAAGCCCGTCTGTATTAGTTGAAGATTGAAGCATTTTGCTGACATTTTTTTTTGTTAAGTTGAACTGTTTTTGATTTAAAATAAAATTTTTTTGTTGAAACATCTATAAAAATTCATATTTTTATGTTGGAAATTAATCTTCTTGATTGAAAATTCAATTACTTGGTGAAAAATGTATGTATGTTGTTGAAAATTCATTCTTTTTGGTAGAAAATTAATTTTCTTGGTTAAAAACTCAACTATTGGTTGAAAATTTAATTATTTGGTTAAAAATTCAACTGTTTTGTAGAAGGCTCGTCTTTTTGGCTTGGAAATTCAACATTTTGGATAAATTGAATTTGGATTATTTAAAATTCAATTCTTGTTCAAAATTCGTCCTTTTATTTTTTAAATTAATTTCTGATTGAAGAAATTTTATCTTTTTTGGTTAAAAATGCAACTGTTTGGTTGAAAATTAATCCGTTTCGGTTGATCTTCTTTGTTAAAAAATTCTAATATTTTCTGAAAAATTGATGTTACTTGTTCAAAAATGATTTCATTCGTTGAAATTTAAACTTTTTTTCTTGAAAATTCTTTTTTTTTTTGTCCAATTCAACTGTTTTTGATTAAAAATGGAAATATTTTCTTGGTTAAAATATCAGCTATTATATTTTGTGTCGAGAATTAATTTTTTTAGTTGGAAATTCAACTTCCTGGTGGAAAGTTGATTTTGCTAAACAGCATTCCCTCTAAATTGTCTTACGTTATTTTTGGATGACCCCTAAATAAATTTACTAAAAAAACTTAGTTTAATTAATTTTTTTTCTGAAAAAAATCTTCTTTCTCTCCGCTGGGATTCGAACCACAGAACTTCTGATTTCCGGCCAGGTGCTTTTCCCATTAAGCTACTAGAGAGATCGAGAGAAGAAACTTTATTTCAGAAAATTTACGCATTATTATGCTAGGTGTTACAAATCAAATTTTTAAAGGAATCTGTATTATCAACAGAGAATAACAGAAATTTTTAACGTCTTTTCAGACTAGAGGGATTCCAAAAAAAATTTAATTAAATTTTCTGAAATGAAGTTTCTTCTCTCGAACTCTCTAGTAGCTTAATGAGAAAAGCACCTGACCGAAAATCAGAAGTTCTGTGGTTCGAATCCCAGCGGAGTGAAAGGAGAAGATCTTTTTTCAGAAAAAGATTAATTAAAATAATTTTCAATTCATAGCTCCATCTAGTCTGAAAAGACGTTAAAAATTTCTGTTATTCTCTAATGATAATAAAGATTCCTTTCAATCCTTAGGTGGCAAAAATTACCTAGACTACAGGGTACTTGGTTCAAAATTCCAGAAAAAAAAGTATACTTAATTTACGCACGGCCCCCATTCATAAAAATATCAAAAGTTCTTTGCATCTGCGCTTCTTTTATTACCTTTACTCTTCAATAATAAAGGTCAAGAAAAAATTAAATCTTTACATTATTGCAGTGGTATTTGCGTTTTATTTGTGAAAGATAAAGTACGTCATTAAGTTACGAAATTCTGAAAGATATATCTGTGAGATTTTATCTGTGGAAAGAACTAAGTATGGGTTCTAGTCTGGAGAATTAATTATTTAGACAGAAGAAGAGAGGCTCACTTTATGCAACTCGCGAAGATTGTTCCAGTTTGCATAAATCCTTTAAGTATACTCAGATGGAAAGGAGAAAAGATTATATTGCAGAATTTAGTTGTTTATTTTATGAGTTGAGAGTTGTAAAGTTTAGAATTTGAAAGTCCATAATCTGCATTACCAATTTGAGGGGGGGGGGGAGGTCACGCTAAAAACGTTTCCTGATAATAAATTTTACAGAATTCTTTTTTTTATAGATTTTTAGATCGATCTAGAAATCCCGTGTTATTTATTTAAATAATAAATTCCGCAACACTGCTCCGACCCAGGTTTCTGATCAATCTCTCTAGCGATCACCCCGAGTGAAGAGCCTCACAAAGTCATCCTGTGAAGCTCATGACTTGGGCCCATTTGTAAATTAGTATCCAAGGTCTTTTGTTTCAGGCGTCATTCACTCCACTGACACTCTTTTGATGAACTATTTTCTCATCCTTTCCTTCAAACACCATAATTTTTCTTTTATTTACGTTAATTTAGAGCCACATGTTTTTCATGCTTGTATTCAGTTTGCTCAACATTCTTTGCAAGTCTTCGATTGATTCTGCCATAAAAACCTTATAATCTGCGAATGCTAACCCACGTACCCTCACTACAATAATTTTTGTTTCATTTGCGTTAATCTTAAGACCAATGGTCTGCATGCTAGTGTTTAGTCTACTCAACATTCTTTGCTAATCATGAGCTGATTTTGTCGGAAAAATCTTATCATCTGCAAACGCTAACCCACGTACCTTCACTGCCCCGAGATCCACACCTTCTTCGTCGAGGAGGACCATTCTTAGAAACTTGTCCATGATAAAGTCACGCTCATTGGGTACCTTTTTCGCGCATACTGTTTCTCAAATACAATAATTTTTGTTTTATTCACGTTAATCTCAAGACCAATGGTCTTCATGCTAGTATTTAGTCTACTCAACATCCTTTGCTAATCATGAGCTGATTTTGTCGGAAAAATCTTATTATCTGCAAACGCTAACCCACGTACCTTCACTGTCCCGAGATCCACACCTTCTTCGTGTGAGAGGGCCATTCTTAGACACTTGTCAAACTTTTTTCTGTGATCTGTCTTAAGCTTAATATTCGATTCGAACTAAGTTAATAGAACCCAACAAGAAAAATCAACTACTTTTGGTTGAAAAGTCTACTATTATATTTTTAGTTCGGAATTCATCTCGTTCGGTTAAGAATTTTAGTATGTGGTTGAAAATTGTATTATTTTGTTAAAATGCAACTTTTTTTTAAACGTCATCTTTTCTGGTAAGAAATTCAACTACTTGGTTGAAAGTTGAACTACTTTCTTGAAAATTCTTTTTTTTTAGATTCATATTGTGGGTTGAACTCGTTTGATGAAAATTCATTTTTTTAAGATTCACCTTCTCAGATGAAAATTCATCGCTTTTGTTGATAATGTAACTATTTTGTTGAAAATGTGTTTTTTTTTCGTTGTGACCTAATTTCTTCAACTAACAATGTAACTATTGTATTTTTGGTTTGGAATTGATATTTTTAATTAAAAATTGATCTTTTCTAGTTGAACATTTATGCATTTTGTGAAAAATCGTCTTTTTTTAGTCAAAAATTAATCTTCTAGGTTGCAAATTCATCCTTTTTGATTAAAAAAGCAACTGTTTGGGTCAAAATTAGTATGGTTTGGTTGAGGATTTAACAATTTGGTAGAAAATTAAACTATTCGGTTGAAACTTAATTTTTACATTAAAAATTAAACTATTTTTATGAAATTCCACTTTTTGGTAGAAAATTAATTTTTTTCTTAAAAAATCATATTTTTTTTATTGAAAATTCAACCGTTTTGTAGACAATTCATCCTTTTGGCTTTAAAATTCAACAATTTTTCGAAAATTAATGTACTTTTTTTGAAAATTCATCTCTCATATGTTGGAAATGTAACTATTTTGTTGAAAATTCGATTTTTTTATGATAATTAATTTTTTTACTAACAATGTAATTTTCCATGCTTTGTTGACAGTTGATATTTTGATTGAAAATTGATTTTTTCTAGTTGGAAATTCATGTATTTTGTTAAAAATTCGCCTTTTTTGGTCGAAAATTAATCTTGTTGGATGACAGTTCATACTTTTTGGTTAAAAATGCAAATTTTTGGTTCTAAATTAATCTGGTTTGGTTGACGATTTAACATTTTGGTAGAAAATTAAACTATTGGGTTGAAAATTAACATTTTTGTTAAAAATTCGTATTTTTCATTTCAATTTAAATTTCTTATAAAAAATTTAACAATTTTTATAAGAATTCAACTTTTTGGTAGAAAATTAATTTTTTAGTTAATTTTTGAGTTGAAAATTCAACTGCTTGGTTGAAAGTTGAACTAGTTTGTTAAAAAGTATATATATTTTTTAGATTCACCTAGTTAGTAGAAAATTTAACTATTCCACTTAAAAAAAAAATTAATCTTCTGGGTTAAAAAATAATCTTTTGGGTTGAGGTCTATTGCTGGCAATTCATTTTTTTATTATTCATCATTTTAATTTAAAATTCATCTCTTTGGTTGGAAATATAACTATTTTGTTAAAAATTCTCTTCTATTTGGTTGAGAATTAATTATTTTAACTGACAATGTAACTATTCCATTTTTGGTTAAATGTTGATATTTTTTATTGAAAATTGATCTCTTCTAGTTGAAAGTTAATTTATTTTATTAAAAATTCGAAAAGTTGATGTATTTTTTGAAATTTTGTCTTTTTGGTAGAACATTAATCTTTTGGCTGAAAAATTCACCTTTTTGGTTGAAAATTTAACTTTTTTGATGAAAATTCGGTTTTCTTTGGTTAAAAATGATTTTTTATTCTGAAAATTGCACTATTCCATTTAAATTAAAAAAATTTCAATTAAATTTATTCAGAAAAAAGATCTTCTCCTTTCGCTACGCTGGGATTCGAATGCCAGGTCAACTGATTGCCAGTCAGGTGCTTTTTCCATTAAGCTACTAGAGAGATTGAGAGAAGAAAATTTATTTCAGAAAATTTACGCATTATTATGCTGGATTTTACAAATCAAATTTTTAAAGGAATCTGTATTATCATTAGAGAATAACAGAAATTTTAACGTCTTTTCAGACCTGATGGAGCTATGAATTAAAAAAATTTCAAATAAATTTATTCAGAAAAAAGATCTTCTCCTTTCGCTCCGCTGGGATTCGAACGCCAGGTCATCTGATTGCCGGTCAGGTGCTCTTACCACTAAGCTACTAGAGAGATCGGAAGAAGAATCCTTTTTCTGAAACACGCTTTTTTTGCAAGAAGTTATGTTTTAATACAAGTCAATTTTTACTAGGAATTTGTATTATAATCGGAAATGGTAACGATCAATCAGTAGAGAAATCTTTTCACACACTGTGAAAAATGGAAATCTACAATATCGATCAAAGTTATCTCCTCTAATATAGAAAATCTTTAACGTCTTCTCAGACTAGATAGAGCTATAAATTAAAAAATTTTTTTATTATATTTATTCAGAAAAAAGATTTTCTCCTTTCGCTCCGCTGAGATTCTAACGCCAGGTCAACTGTTTGCCGTTTAGGTGCTCTAACCACTAAGCTACTAGAGAGATCGGAAGAAGAATCCTTTCTCTGAAACAGGCTTTTTTTCAAGAAGTTATGTTTTAATACAAGTCAATTTTTACTAGGAATCAGTATTATCATCGGAGATGGTAACGATCAATCAGAAGAGAAATCTTTTCACACACTGTGAAAAATGGAAATCTACAATATCGATCACAGTTATCTCCTCTAATATAGAAAATCTTTAACGTCTTCTCAGACTAGATGGAGCTATAAATTAAAAAAAAATTAAATTAAATTTATTCAGAAAAAAGATCTTCTCTTTTCGCTCCGCTGGGATTCGAACGCCAGGTCAACTGATTGCCGGTCAGGTGCTCTAACCACTAAGCTACTAGAGAGATCGGAAGAAGAATCCTTTTTCTGAAACACGCTTTTTTTTTTGCAAGATGTTATGTTTTAATACAAGTCAATTTCTACTAGGAATATCGATCAAAGTTATCTCCTCTAATACAGGGATATATATGATATATGATAATACAGATTCCCAGTAAAAATTGTTTTGTATTAAAACATAACATCTTGCAAAAAAAAGCGTGTTTCAGAAAAAGGATTCTTCTTCCAATCTCTCTAGTAGCTTAGTGGTTAGGGCACCTGATCGGCAATCAGTTGACCTGGCGTTCGAATCCCGGCGGAGCGAAAGGAGAAGATCTTTTTTCTGAATAAATTCAATTTTAAAAATCACCCTTCCCTCTATTTTTTGACAGAATTTTGGCCTAAGTTACTTTTTTTAGGTGGGGGGAAGGGGTCAAAAATAGCTTAAAATTGGTAACGTTAATGGACGACCCCTTTAACTATGCATGTATTAGCTTTCCTTGTTGAATTTTTTTTCAAATTAATTTTTTTTCTCATATTTTAAACTTTCTGTGAGTTTATGTTTGCAAAAATGCTTTTCCCTCTGGAATTTATTTTTCACATTGACGTTTCTGGCCGGATTGTTTAAAAGTTGGCTCTCGCAGAAGAAGTAGGGCAGGTTGCCAGAGTTTCCTGACCGATAATAATGAGGGGATGGATGGAAGACCAATATAAAGCACATTGTTGTTTTTCTGGAGATTGTGGATTATTGATCCACACTTGAGCGTATGCTTTATGTTCATAATTCCTAGTTGTTCTAGATTTTAGAATAAAAAATACGCTTTATAATGAATATGAGAATAAAAATCAAATTAAAAAAAAAATACTTTTGAAAGAAAAAATCATTAAACAATATAATGAGTTATTAATGGATCATGTTTTTGTTTGTTTTAGGTAAGTCTCCAGTTTGAATTCTAAACTAAATTTGCAGAATGGTAAAAAACATCATTCAGTCTTTAAATAGGATTTGTGAAGCTCTTCACCTGGGGTGATTGATAGAGTGATTGATCAGCGACCTGTGTCGAAACGGTGTTGCGATACGTATACAATAGGGTGGTCCAAAAATTCGACTTTCGATTTTTGGTGATAACCCCCCCCCCCCCCCATTTTGTTCGTTTTCCGGAAAAAGAAATTCCGTAATTTTTTTTTCAACGTTAACCCGTGCTCCCGGACTTTTGAAATTAACATGGGGTTTTAAATGGGAAAAGCTCGATTTTCAAAAAAATGGAAAAAAGGAGTACTTATTATACATTTTTTATCAATTAAAGTATTGTCACCTCTTGAGGAGTATTTAAGGAATAATTTCCACCCAATAGCTTTTAATTTTGACACACCTGAACCCCTTTAATTGTGCCCGGAGAATGCCCCAAAAAATGCAAAATAGCAGTTTTCTATCAAATTCATGCTAAAGACGGTATTTTTAAAAAAAATTTCAACATGAATTATTTTTAATCGATAATTGACGAGTTTTAAAGTACATTTTAAATAATTTCAAATTTTTTAAACAATTAGTATTTGTTTAAACAATTTTTTCCCCTGTAAATCGTGAAAAGTTATTATCTTTCGGAATAAATCGTACAAAGTTGATGAATGTCAAGAGTAGTAGTTCTTGTTTAACTTATTTATTAATGATTTAAACAACTTTCATTTGTTTAAACAAT
This sequence comes from Andricus curvator, assembly GCA_932195095.1. Taxonomy (NCBI): domain Eukaryota; kingdom Metazoa; phylum Arthropoda; class Insecta; order Hymenoptera; family Cynipidae; genus Andricus; species Andricus curvator. The sequence continues at coordinate 7,988 of CAKNYM010049494.1, forward strand.
TTTTTCTTCCTAAAATCGTAAAAAGTTATTATTTTCTGAAAATAATGACACAATTAAAGAATGTTGAAAGCAATACATTTTTGAAGGATGTTTGGTGATTATTTAAACAATTTTGATTTATTTAAACAATTTTTTCCCCCTGTAAAGCGTGAAAAATTATTACTTTCTGGAATTAATGACACAATTAAAGGAATTTAAGAGTAATATATTTTTTTCTACAGAATATTTAGCAATTTTGAAAATAATTTTTATTTGTTTAAACAATTTTTGTTTGTTTAACAAATTTTTTCTCTGCAAATCGAGAAAATTTATTCTTTTCAGCAATTAATGACACAATTAACGAATTTTAAAAATAATATTTTTTTGCTTAATATATTTTGAAATTATTTAAGCAATTAAGGGTGTAAGTGAAGGATTAATAGTTGTTTAAATCATTTCAAAATATCTTGAGCAAAAAAATATTATTCTAAAAATTCGCTAATTGTGTCATTAATTGCTGAAAAGAATAAATTTTCTCGATGTTTTAAACATTTTTGAAACAATAATGAATAATTTCGAATTAAAAGTGTTTTTGAATTGAAAACGTCTCTATTCAAACTATTTTTTATTAGAAAAAATTTTGAAAAAAGGACAATATTTCGAATGAAATAAAAAGGAATTGAACTGTTATCATTTATAAATAAAAGCTTTTAAAATCGAAAAATGTTTTTAATTGAAAATTTGAAACAGAAGCTCTCAAAATTGAAAAATTTCAGAGTAAAATTTTAAGAATTGAGCAATTTCTTTAAACAGGAGTTGAAATTGTATTTCTAATTCAAAGCGTTCAAAATAATTTTTTTTTTAATTGAAGAATCACGGAATTGAATGATTTCAGACTAAAATTTCGTAAATACGAAAATTTCAAAACGTTAAAAATTAAAATATTTTGAGATTGTAATTTTGAAAATTAGATCACTTAAAATTCGGAGGAATTAAAATTATATTATTTCTAATTAAAAGCGTTGAAAATTCAACGATTTAAAAAATTTTCAATAGGAAGCGATTATCATTTTACAATTTGAAATAAAAAACTAAATTGAATGTGTTAAAGTCAAAGCTTCTGAAATTGTAGGATTTTAAATTGTTATTATATTTAAAAAATTAAAATTTATTTGCCCACATTTTTCTAAAATTAACTATTTTGTTAAAAGTTTAATTATTGTGTCAAAAATGCAACTACTCAGTTGAAAATTGAACTAATTTCTTGCAAATTCATTTTTTTGGTTAAATATTCATGTTTTTGGTTGAAAATTTACGTAACGTTTTTGTTGAAATTTTGTATTATTTTTGGTTGAAAATTGATTTTTCAACCGAAAATTTAACTATTCCATTTTTTTTGTTTGAAATTTTTCTTCAGTTGAAAAATTAAATTTTTGGTTAAAAATTCAACTCTTTGGTTGAATGTTGAACTCTTTTCTTGAAGCTTTTTTTTAAATTCATCATTTTAGTCGAAGATTCATCTCTTTTATTGAAAATTAAACTATTTTGCTAAAAATTCGTTTTTTCGGTTGTGAATTAATTTTTTGCACTGAAAATATAATTATTGAATGTTTGGTTGAAAATTCATATTTTAAATTCAAAACTGACCTTTTCTGGTTGAAAATTCATAAATTTTTCAGCTGTTTTATAAAAAATTCGTCTATGTGACTTGAAATTGAAACTTCTTTGCTAGAATATTCAACTATTTGGCTAAAAATTAAATTATTTATTCGAAGATTTAACTATTCTGTTAGAAATGCGTTTTTTTTTTAAATTAAATTTTTTTATCTGAATAGATAGTTATTCCATTTTTGGTTTAAAATTTCTCCTTTAAAAGATGAAAATTCAACTATTTGGGAGAAAATTGATGTATTTTGTTGAAAATTCTTTTATTTAAGTAGAAAATTGATCCAGTCTGTTAAGACTTCATCATATTTGTTGAGATTTCCACTATTTTTAAAAAAATTTCTCTTTTTTATTTGAATACTACTGGTTAAAAATTCTTTTTTCAAACTGAAAATTTTAGCGATTTTATTTTTTGTTGAAAATTGATCTTTTTTAGTTGAAAATTCAACTACTTCGTTGAAAACTCATCTTTCTTAATTGAAAATTCTTCTTTTTCAATTTTTTAGAAGTCAACTGGTTTCTAAAACATTTGAATTTTTAGCATTGAAAACTTAACTATTTTGTTAAAAATTCGTCTTTTTTCGTTGAATTTAATTGCTTGATAATTCGTTTTTTTTTTAAATTAGTTTTTGTAGGTCCCAACTGCAGCTATTTGGTAAAAAATTCAACTATTTTGTTGAAAGTTTAATTATTCAGTGGAAAATTCAAATATTTTTTTAAAGCCATCTTTTTTGGTCAAAAATTCAACTGTTTTAGTGAGAATTCGTCTTTTTGGATTCAAAATTCAAGTTTTATGGTAGAAAAGTCATCTTTTTTTTGGTTGAAAATTAATCTATCGTGGACGAATTATCTACAAAACGGTCGATTTTTTAACCCAGAAATATAATGTTTTAACAAAAAAATTGATTTTCTACCAAAAACTTAACTTCTCAGTAAAAAATAGTATAATTTTTAACAAAAAAGTTACTTTTTGACAGAATAGTTTAGACACAAACAGTTGTATTTTTAACCAAAAAGGATGAATTTTCAACCGACAAGATTAATTTTCGACCAAAAAGACGAATTTTCAACCAAGTAGTTATATTTTCAGTAAAAAATATGAATTTTCAACTAAAATGATAATTCTCAAAAAAATTAATTTCTATCAAAAGATTTCAACCCGAAGATGATTTTGTAAGCCGGAAGATTAATTTGCTAAGAATGGAATAGTTAAATTTTCAACCAAGGAGGTGAATCTTAAAAAATATATAGTTTTAACAAACTTCAACTTTCAACCAAGTAGTTCAATGTTTAACTAAAAAAAAGAATTATTTCAAACCAAACAGTTAAATTTTCAAGCAAAAAGATCAATTTTTCAACAAGAAAATGAATATTTTACCCAAAAAAAAAACGAATTTTCAAAAAAATACATTAATTTTCAACAAAGTTGTTGAATTTCAAAGCCAAAAGCACAAATTTTCTACAAAACGGTTACATTTTCAACCCGAAAATATGATTTTTTTAACAAAAAAGTTAATTTTCTATCTAAAAGTTAAATTTTCATAATAATAGTTTAATTTTCAACCAGTTGGTTTAATTGGAACAAAAAAATATGTACTTTCACCAAAAAAGTTAATTTTTAAACAAATAGTTTAATTTTTTACCAAATTGTTGAATCCTCAACCAAACAAGATTAAATTAGAACTGAACAGTCTTTAATTTTTAACCAAAAAGTATGACTTTTTACCAAGAAATTTCATTTTGGCCCAAAAAAGACAAATTTTCAATAAAATACATGAATTTTTAACTAGAAAAAATAAATTTTCAATAAAATCGTCAATTTTCAATCAAAAGTGGAATATTTAAATAATTGTTAGTTAAAGAAATTAATTCTCAGTGGAAAAAGAAGAATTTTCAAGAAAATAGTTACAATTTTAACAAAACAGATGAATTTTCAACTAAAATAAAATTTTTGGCAAAAGTGTTCAACCCTAAATATGATTTTTTCATTTTTTAACCGACAAGATTAATTTTCTAAAAATGGAATAGTTAAGTTTTTAACCAAGGAGGTGACTCTTAAAAAATATGAATTTTCAATAAACTAGTTTAACTTTCAACCAATTAGTTAGATTTTCAACTAAAAATATTGATTTGGAACCAAATAGTTGAATTTTCAACCAAAAAGATTAATTTTCTTGCAAGAAAATAAATGTTTTACCAGAAAACGTGAATTTTCAACAAAATAAATTAATTTTTTTTAAATGGTTGAATTTTAAAGCCAAAAGGACGAATTATATAGAAAACGACTAAATTTTCAAACCGAAAATATGATTTTTTAACAAAAAAATTGATTTTCTACCAAAAAGTTAAATTTTCGTAAAATTTTTTTATTTGAATGCTCAATCAAACCAGATTAATTTAGAACCGAACAGTTGCATTTTTAACCAAAAAATGTGAATTTTTAACGGAGAAGTTTAATTTTCGACAAAAAAAGACGAATTTTGAACATAATAATAAAATAATAATAATAATAAATACATTCATAAAATTCATATTGACAAAGATTTCACAAAGATTTCAATGATTTTCTACAGATTTAACAAATTTCACAAATATTACCAAATATTTCAAAAACATTTCAAATATTTCGCAAAGATTTCACAAAGATTTCAATGATTTTACAAAGAATTCAAAATTTTCGTCAAGATTTCAGGTAGATTTCAAAGGTTGCACAAAGATTTTAATAATTTCTCAAAGATTCCGCAAAAATTCTGAAGTTTCTGCAAAGATTTTTGAAAGGTTTAAAAGACTTTAGAAAGATTTCAATGATTTTCTAAAGATTTCACAAAGAATTTGGATAGATTTAAGAGATTTCACAAAGACTTCAATCATTTTACAAAGATTTCACAAAGTGTTCAAATATTTTAAAAAGATTTCAATTATTCAGCAGAGATTTCGGATAGATCTATAAGATTTCACAAAGACTTCAATGATTTTTCAAAGATTTCACAAATTTCCTAAATATTACCAAATATTTCAAAAATATTTTTAAAATTTCGCAAAAATTTCCAAAGATTTCAGAAAGATTTCAAATATTTGGCACAGATTTGGGATAGATTTCAAAGATTTCACATAGATTTCAATTATTTCACAATTTCAGATAGATTTTAAAGAGTACACAAAGATTTCAATGATTTCCCAAGGATTTCACAAATATTTCAATA
>CAKNYM010049494.1:18380-51959 GCA_932195095.1 Andricus curvator
TGATGCGAGAATATAAAAGATTCCTTGGTTCGAGACGAATCGATTGACCTGCAATCTTAATACATTTTATTGAAGAGTAGGGAAGTTATGGTAATTTATATATATTTTTAAATCGATTTTTATAGTAAAAATGTTCTCATTCTCGTGATTTAAAGTTGATGCGAGAATAGAAAAGTTGTCTTGAGCCAAGGCGAATCGATTGACCTATAATATTAATACATTTTATTGAAGAGTAAGGAAGCTATGGTAATCCGTAATATTTAGAAATACGGTTTTTTTATAGTAAAACATATTTCTTCCACATAATTCGAAGTTGATGCAAGAATATAAAAGATTCTTTGGTTCGAGACGAATCGATTGACCTGCAATCTTAATACATTTTATTGAAGAGTAGGGAAGTTATGGTAATGTATATATTTTTTAAATCGATTTTTTTGTAAAAATGTTTTCATTCTCATGATTTAAAGTTGATGCGAGAACAGAAAAGTTGTCTTGATCCAAGGCGAATCGATTGACCTATAATATTAATACATTTTATTTTTCCGCTCTCCATTAGTAGGAATTTTCAATTGATTTTGATGGTTTCGAAGGAATTTCAAAATTTTTTTCAGGACATCCTCACATTTTAAAGCTTTTCGCAAATTGCCAGGGATTAAAAATTATATTATTACATTGACGCGTCTTTTTCAAAGACTCCTAAATGCATCTTAAATTCTCCCTAAAACTTATAATATTGCAGTTTAATTATTATAACTATTTTAATACTTTAACCAGGAGCAAATTTCATCTAGATCTATATATAACTCTTTTTCAAATTAAAAAAAAAAAAAAAAAAAAAAAAAAGACTTATTGGCTTCTGTTTTAGAGGTAGGCCAGTATTCGGCTTTGGACACATATTAACTCCTATCAAATACAACGCTGCTGAAGGCTGGTAACCTTCTCAGAATAAATCACCAACCAATTGAGACTCTCGGTTTCCTTTCTCCGTCCTCACCCCCCCCCCCCCCCCCACACACACAGTAACAGAAGTATTGGTGGGACTGACGTTACAGATAGACTATCCACCGTACGACAAATAATCACTTAACTTGGACATGATTTCGGCTCGCAAAACAAATTTCGCGCATAAAGGTGTTAGTTGGGTGTACAATCTAAACATGAATAATACAAACAATAAAGTAGCCTCGGAATGGACTGAAACTTGGATCGACAAAATGCATACACACGGTAAACGTAAAGGTCGAATTTCAGGCGATGAATGGAGACTGGGTGTCTGGAATGCTAGAGGAGTGAATGACCTTAAAATAAGAGAACTACGAGAAACTATGCATGCAAGGAAACTAGATATTTTATGTGTACCTGAGACGAAGAAAAAGGGTTGCGAAAGTAGAAGCATAGAAAATGGGGTGTTGAAAGGCGGTTTTGAAATATGGTCAGGAGTAGGTAGTGAATCAAATCGTAGTCAAGGGATCGGTTTAATTATGAATAAAAAAGCAAGACAGCATCTCAAAGATCATGATTTTGTATCTCCCAGATTGTTGTGGGCTAGAATGAAGGTAGGAATAAGAAGGTTATTTATCATAGCGTGCTACGCCCCAGTTGACAGTGAGCCGCGAGAAGTCAAAGACGCTTTCTGGGACACTTTAAATGACACAATAAGTACTTGCGATCCAGGCGAAAGAATAATTCTGCTAGGAGATATGAACGGATGGGTCGGCGTTCAACGTCAGGATACAGATACAGAAAGGGTACTAGGTAAATTTGGGGATCCAAGAAAAAATTATAACGGGGAAAAATTAGTTAGCTTATGCCTAGAAAAGGGCCTATTTATTACCAATACTTGGTTTCGACATAAAATGATCCACACGTACACTTGGTGTAAAGGAAATAACCGCAGTGTAATTGACTTCGTTATTGCGGATGAAAGACTAAGAGAACTAGTTGTAGATACAAGAGTCATGAGGGGATCCGAATGCAATACTGATCATTATCTTTTAATCTCTAAAATAAACTTAGGCCGGGGATGGAAAAGAAAGAGAACAGAAAAAACTAAACAAACTCGAATAAAGATTGAAAATTTACAGAAACCGGAAGTGCGAATAGAGTTTCAAAATAAGTTAAGCGAACGCATAGATAGGGCAACTTGGGAAGCGCTTACGAGCATTAAAGATATAGAGGGCGCGTGGGCTTTATTACGGGATATCATTGTTAAAACTGCAATTGAAGTGTGTGGTACGGCAGTGGTAGGAAGAAAGTCTGGTGATGCATGGTGGAATGATGAAATTCAAGCAGCCCAGCGAGAAAAGAAAAAAGCGCACAAGAAAACATTAAACATGACAGGTCTTAGCGATGAGGAGAGAAATAGACTCAAAAATGATTACAAAGACAAAAAGAGGAAAATGAAACGACTAGTCAAGGAGAGTAAAGAAAAAATCAGAACAGAAGAAGAGAACAAAATACAAAACGGCTTTGGAGGAATAATGAAACTACTATATAAACAGTTGAAGGAAAGTAAAAGTACAGAGTTTGCTAGCATGAGAAACAGCAAAGGTGAAATGCTATATGATATAGACGGGATAGTAGACGCTTTAAAAGACTCTTTTAAAGAACTATTAGGAGGTGAAGATATAGGACAACAAAACTGCGACATAGAACATAATGCATTAGAAAACCCAATTGAAAAAGTCTGTGTCACTGAGGTCCGAGACATAATTAAGAACTTAAAAAACGGTAAGGCTGCTGGCATAGACAGTATTAGTGCTGAAATGCTCAAATACGGTGGCGAGTACATACCTCACAGGTTGTGCGAATTAATAAATTTATGTATCGAGACGGGGAAAGTCCCAGACGATTGGAAAAAAGCGATTATCGTACCAATATACAAAAGAAAGGGAGATAAAAACAACTGCAGTAATTACAGAGGTATCAGCCTACTAAGTACCGTAAGTAAATATACTCAAAAATACTTATTCGTAGGGTAATGGAAATCACAGAAGAAAAAATATGGGAAGTCCAAAGTGGATTTATGCCAGGAAGATCATGTACAGATCAGATATTTAGCCTAAGACAGATCACAGAAAAAAGCTTGAGAGTAGGAAAGAAAGTTTTCTGTGCATTTATTGACCTAGAAAAAGCATTTGACACGGTAAATAGAAGTAAACTTTGGGAAGTTCTTAAAGAATACGGAGTAAATGGAGGGCTCCTGCAAGCAATAAAAACAATATATACAGGCAGTAAAGCGAGCGTAAGGGTAAACGGGAAACTGAGTGACTGGTTCGATATTACGCAAGGCGTGAAACAAGGATGCGTTATGTCCTCGTGGCTATTTATCATATTCATGGATAAGTGTCTAAGAACTGCACTCTTCGACGAAGAAGGTGTAGATCTCCATACAGTTAAGGTACGTGGGTTAGCTTTCGCAGATGACAAGATTGTTATGGCAGAATCAGTCGAGGACTTGCAAAGAATGTTGAATAAACTTCATACAAGCATGAAGGACATGGGACTCAAAATTAACGTAAATAAAATAAAAATCATGGTGTTTGAGGGAAAGAGTGAGAAAACAATGTGCAACATTGTCCTAAATGATGAGAGATTAGAACAAGTTGACAAGTACGTATATCTAGGTAGTCTATTCACTAGCGACGGAAAAATAGATGGGGAGTTAGATAGGCGCATAAATAAGGGTAAACAGGTTATCGGTAGAGCAGGGTCCATCCTAACAAATAAAAACATATCAAAAAAAGCTAAAATGGCCATACACAATTCTATATTCGTACCGACTGTACTATACGGTAGCGAGACATGGACCTGTCAAGAAAAGGACAGGAGTAAAATTAACGCGATCGGCATGAAACCTCTGCGCATAATATGCGGGAAAACACTAATGGACAAAGTCCGAAACGAGACAATCCTCAAAGAATGTGGTGCAAAAGAGACAATAGTTGACACATGGGAAAGAAATCAGTTAAGATGGTTCGGACATCTTGAAAGAATGAAAGATGAACGACTGACCAAACAAGTGTATAAAGGTAAAGTAAATGGCAGAATGCCCAGAGGTAGACCGCCAAAAGAATGGTTAGAATCTGTAAATGAGACATTAATCCGTAGAGACATAAGAAGCCATAGGAACACAAGAGCTTGCATGAAAAAATGCATGGACGTGAAGGAAGCTAGAGTAGTATGCCAGGACAGAAAAGTGTGGCGACAAATAGTTTGTAAACAGAGTGACAGTAGAATGAATGACGCCTGAAACAAAGATCTTGGATACTAATGGGCCCAAGTGGAGAACCATACATAACAATTTTGTGAGGCTCTTCACTTGGGGTGATCGCTAGAGAGATTGATCAGCAACCTGGGTCGGAGCAGTGTTGCGGAGTAAACGTGTCATTTAAATAAATAACACGAGAATTCCAGATCAATCTAAAATATATATACCTAACACTTATATACCTATCCACCTCATACCTATATTCCTACCTACCTTATACCTATATACCCATATACACACTACTATTCTCCAACCGAGCAAGTCACGCTTACCCCGAAAGGGAAATGGCTTAATGGTATAATAATAATAATAATAATAATAATAATAATAATTGAAGAGTAATGAAGCTATGGTAATGCATAATATTTGGAAATACGGTTTTTTATACTAAAACTTTTTTTTTCAACATAATTCAAAGTTGATGCAAGAACGGAAAAGATTCGTTGATTCGAGGCAAATCGATCGATCTATAATATTAATACACTTTATTGAAGATTAGGGAAGTTATGCTCATTTATAATATTTGAATCATCTGTTTCGAACAGAAAATCTTTTTTCATCGACATAATTCAAAGTTGACGCATGAATAGAAAAGACCTTTTGATCATAAATTTTCAAATAGAATAATACTGACAATTTTTGCAAAGAAATCATAAAGCTGGGAAAGGGATAGGGTGCAAGAGAACTTTTCCCTTCCCTTTTCCAGCTCGAAAAATTATCATTTCGAATACAAAATTTTATTTGTCTGATTCGTCTTTGTATTTAAAAAATTGTTTTTATTATTTTGTAATTTTGTATTTTTTGTAAATTTCTATTTTTAAATTGATCAAAATGAAGACTTTGGTTTGTCTATTATTGAAAAAAATGTCTAATGCTTCCTCCAAATGCATTTGCTAACGGGAAGTAAAGTGCTCGTGAAATGAGCACCATATAATTATAAATACAAACAAAGTGGAAACACTCGAGATCGAATTCACAGCTAGTTTAACAATATAGTTTCATTTTCAACAGAATAATTAAATTTTCAACCAAAAAATAGAATTTTTAACCAAACGAGATGAATTTCGAACCAAAAATAGTACCGCCAGGCCACTTTTTCTTTTAGGACTGCACGACTGATTAAAACCTTATAAACATTCCCGACTGGAGACGATGCTTTCGATCGAGAGTTCGGGTTGCACAATCTCGCGCTGATGCAGGAATCTGGCTTTCGCGTAAAGGCCATCCAGAGTAGTATCCTTCTCCTTCCCCTCCCTCCTCTTCTTCTTCTCTCATATTTATCTCCTTTCCTCCTACCACCCTTCTCCCCCTGCTCCCCCTCCCCACTACTGCCCGCACATCCCGGCATCCAACGCTTCCAACATCTTCCACGCCGCAGCGTATGTGTTGAATGTAGTGAGCAGTATATTGCAGGTGTATAGGAAAGACTATCGGACCTGTTTGTCGTACTTGGAACTCAGTTAGCGCCCGAACGTCGACCGGCGCGCTTTCTCCGCTCGTGGGCTCTGGAACCGATTCCAACCAGTCCTGATCAGCTTCATCACCCGAGTACTGATTTTCTGTGCACATACTCGTTTCGCGCCGTTTGGTTTACCAATTCGATTTACAATTTGAATTTCAGTCCCTAGTTGACTTTAAAGGGAAACTGTTCTGTAAAGGTGACATCAGTGTTTTTTGATGAGTGGTTTTGTGTGATTTGTGCCTCATTTTTTGGAAATTTTAACAAACTTGGCTATCTCATAGGTGGGTAATATTCAAACTTTTTAATGATCCATTTGTTTTTTAAGATAAAGTCACTATAATTTTTTGAAATGAGATTTTTCAACGTGTAAAAACTCAATGTTTCTTTACGGAAAGCATTTTTTTGGTGATTTATGAGTGATTCAAAGGCAAATTAAAAATATTCGACGGATTTAAATATTTAAAAAATGTAAACAAATTTTTTCAACTTTTTCAAAGTTTTTTTAGTAAGTCGTACAAAAGAAAATTCAAGCAAAATTATACGAAATACTTTTTTGATATAACTCCCCATCCTACAATTTTTTTTTGTTAAATAAACATTTAGATGTTTTGTAAAAATTAAAATATTTAAAACGTTTAAAAACTATTTAAAAGTAATAAATAATAAATTAAAGACGACTGCAGAAATGGTTTAATAACCTTAATGACAAAAAAAACCTTTTCTTTTACTAATTTCAAAAAGAGTTTGATACTTTATTTTCGTTTTGAGTATAAAATAATTAAAAATCTTTAGAAAAAATTATTAAGCACCATTACCTTCAGGTCTTTACCAATTTATGAATTTTCTCCCATTCATTTCAATTCCTTGAAATTCACTGAATTAAATCAAACTTTTTGAATTTTCAATTTTTTAATTTAACACTGAAGAATTTTAAATTCACCTTGAATTCTTATGAATTTTCTCGAATTAAAAGTGAGTGAAAAATAGGAAAATGATGATGATAGATGGGTGCAACCTACCCTAAAAAAATATGACATTCATTGAAAATTGAACGATTTTGTTTTTAACTTTTTTAACTATGAATAAAAGTCTTTAAAAAATTATATCACAAATAATATTAATTTAATGGCAAATTATAAAAATTATTTATTATTTATATAAAATTAATTATTATTATCGAAATATATTGAATTTCCAACAAAATATTTGAATTTACACCCAAAAAAGATTTTCTAAAAAAAGATGAGAATTTTCAAACCAAAATGACAAATTTTCAACAACAACAAAATTGGGTTTTAAATAAAAAGTTGCATTAATAACCAAATAGTTGAACTTTCAAACAAAAGAGAAAATTAAAAAAAAATAGTTAAACGTTTGAACAAATAGTTACATCTTTAATTCAAACGGACAAATTTTTAACAAAATAGTTGAATTGTCAACATACAAGCATTAATTTTCGATACCAAAAGACGAATTTTCTACAAAAAGATAAATTTTCTTATTGATTTTTTTTTTCATTACACCAAGAACTTGAGATTTCACTTAAAAGATAGAAGTTTAAAAAATTATTTTTCAACCAAAAAAACAACTAATTTTCAACGAGTTTAATTCGACGAAAAAAGAAGAATTTTTAACAAAATAGTTCAATCCTCAACCGAAAAGATGAATTTTCAACAAAAAGATTAATTCGTTATAAAAAAACATCTCAACAAAATAAATGAGTTTTCTACTAGTTTCATTTTCAACTTATAAAGAATAAATTTACAAAAAACGAATTATTTAAATTTTTAGATAAACAAATTTATTTTAGACCAAATAAAAACGAATTTGAAACAAAGTAGTTAGATTTTCAACCAAAAATATGAATTTTCATCAAAAAAGTTAATTTTCAACCAAATAATTTAATTTCCTACCAATTTAAAGAATTTTAAAGCCAAAGAGCGAATTTTGTACAAAATAGTTAATTTTTCAACCCGAAAATATGAATTTTTAACGAAATAGTTCAATTTTCAACAAGAAAAGATCAGTTTTCAATTAAAAATATAAATTTTCAACCAAAAACGTAATAGTTATATTTTCAGCTGAAAAAATTAATTTTCAACAAAAAAAAACTAATTTTCAACCAAATTAAATTTTCAATGAAGGAGATGAATTTTTAGCTACAATTATAAATCTTAATAAACAAAAAAAATGATTCTCCAACAAAATAATTCAACTTTCAATCAAGTACAAGTTGCATTTTCAACCAAAAAGATTCATTTTCAAACAAAAAAATATTAATTTTAAAATAATTAATTTAAACCAAAAATTACAACCATTTTCAAGAAAACAGTTAAATTTTCGACAAAAAAAGATGACTTTTTAACAAAATATTTGCGTATGCATTGCAATAGTTTGAACCAAAAATATAATAGTAGACTTTTCAATCAAAAAAATGAACTATTATATCTGATTTTCCTTAAATTCCTCTAAATTCACTCAAATTTCATTTAATTCATTAATTTTTTTTTTTTTGTCAATTTACTTAAATTCTGTTGAATTTATCTGGAATTCCGTTAACTCCCATATACCATTCAGGGTTCTTTGAAGACCCAAAAGTTCGTCAAAATTTGAAAAAAAACTGGATTTTTTTTTTAGTCGCACCTATTTTAAAGTCTTAATAATTATTTTATGACTTTAGGGCGAATTTAAAATTTGTAAATTGATTTTTTACCAACAAAATTAATATTATAATTCTGTGATTTAAAACAAATGTATAATAACATTAGTGAAAATTAAAAAATTATTGCTCACTCTTTTACATTTTTATTAATTAATAATTTACCAAACAATTTAGCAACCCTGTTTTGACGGAAATTTTTTATTTTTAATTCTGATCAATTTCAACAGTCTCTTGAATTTTCTTTAATTCTTCTTAATTCACTACAGTTTTATTGAAATCAATTTTTTTCAATTAATTCGCATTCTTTTGAATTTAAAAGAACATTAGTTATATGACTAAAATCACTTTTTCATTTTTTTAAAGTAAATTAAGCTGTGGCAGCCCTGAGAAAATGATTTCAAATTACTTGTTTTTTGATGAGATACTTATCAATTCCCTAGTTGCATTTTTTTATGAAAGCCTTTTTTAATAACTTGTGGTTTTACCAGCGATATAGAAAAGATGTCTTCTTTATGACAAGAACCAGAAAATAATGTAGCATTGTAATGGAACTTTAAGCTTTGCGCTGTCTTGTCACAGTAACAAATAAAAAGAGGACTTTGGAACTCCTTGCAATTTACTCACTTTTTACTGTAAAATTATAAAAATAAATTTTATGAAATTGTTACCCTCAAAAATGCAAAATTTGTAACAAAAAATACTGATTTTATTTAAGATCGAAATTTTGAAGCGAAACTTCTTCTCTCTCTCTCTCTTTTTGTCCGGCGATTTGTAATTGCTCTAATGACTCCTCTTCGATATCCCCACTACTCCCATGATATACTTTCTATAACTTCTCTTTCTATTCGCGTCTCCCTTTTGTGCAGCGATTCGAAATTTTTCTAAAGGCTCCTCTTCGATATCCCCACTACTGCCACGTTGAGCAAAGTCTGTATATGCTCTCTCTCTGTCTCTCTGCACTCTCTTACTATGCACTCTCCTCAAAACTCAAGATGATTCCTCATGACAAATTTGAAAGTTAATCCATCAAAGTTTCACCTCTGCCGTGTGGTCCCCACTACCACACACTGTTTTTTTTTTAAATAGACACTAAACTGATTCCTTCCAATCAGCAGGGTTTGCTTATGAATATTTGAAGAGTTCTTTCAATTGAGGCCTGATAATGTTTACCTCAATTTCTTGAAAGAAATCTTTTTATTTAAATTTTTGTATTAAGAATGTTTTGTATAAAGAATGTTTTGAATATTAGTAATTTTAGAAATGTATACATTTTTGGATTGTTTCTTTTCCTCTTTAGAAAATGTAATAATCTAGATTGGTTCAGAATAAACTACAAAAAACTGCGATTGAAATTGTTTTTGCGTTTCTCATCTAAATTTAACAAACTAATTTTATTGATATCGACATCAAAAATTCTCTTCCGGCACGACCATCTATGAAAAACAAATTTTTTTTTATCTATTCTGAAAATATCTACTAGGCAATGAACTTAAATAGAATTCTGTCAAGAGTGTGTCATAGATGAAATGTATTGACCTCACGCATAGAATATAAGAGCTGGGAGTCCGTTATTTTCGTTCTCCACATTTGCATTTACATGACTTGTTTTTTGAAACCGGTAGATACGGTTGTTTATAATTCTTCAAGTGAATTTCATACTAAAAAAAAGATGAATTAGGAGGCATTTTCAAGTTTTCTAATTTTTTTTTCTATTTTCAAAATTTATAAAACCGTGAACACTAGGATAGTTCAAAAATGTTTTTTTTCGAATTTTCATATATATCGTTCCCAAATTTGTTCGAATCCACACAAAATTAATACATTAAAAAAAATTAATATAGAGGTTCCTCAAGCCCCATAAAGTTCAAAATGTATTTCCCATAAAAAAGACGTTTTTGTAAATTTTATTCAGAATCGTGAATGTTATGTGAATCGAGTTAAAACTCAACATTTTTTTCACAATTAGATATAGAATACAAATAAATAATTTTTTTTTGTCGCCTCCATAAGTCTGTTTCATAGGGTCCCAAATAAACCCCATAAGTAAAAAAATCGGTTTCGCGAGTTTTTGGCGATAATTATTTTTTTTTGTAGTTTATTTTTCTAAAAATTGTTTCTGACACATGAAATATTACTTTCTACTGATAATTAGATCTTTAAATAAATTGTTTAAACAAGTTGTTATTGTTTATAGTCATTTTCTCGTAAAATACAGTCAGAAAGTCGCGGTTTTTTCTGAAGTTTTCGACTTATTTTCAACTTTTCAGTTAGATCGAAATAATCATCAATTAAATTTAACAGAAATAATTGTTTAAACAATTTATTATTATTTATAATGGTATTCCCTTAGAACAATGCTCGCACATTGCAGCTTCTTCTCAAATTTTCCACTTTTGGACCATTTTTTAATTAGAGTGAGGTAATAATTAGTTTAAGCAAACAAACATAATTTTATAAACAATTAATTATTATTGTTAATAATATTTTCTTTGAACAATGCTAGAAACTTGCGGTTTTTTCTGAAATATTCTACTTTTTGTCCACTTTTCACTTGGAGCAACGTAAAAATCATATAAATTTCACAAAAATGATTGTTGAAACAAATTATTATTATTTTTAATAATATTTTCTTTGAATAATGTTAAAAAGTTGCAGTTTTTTTCAAATTTTTAACTTTTTTCCACTTATCACTTAGTGAGATAATAATTAATGCAAGTCAACAAAAATAATTGTTTAAACAATTTACAATTATTTTCAATAATATTCTTTTTGAATAATCTTAGAATTGTGTCTTTCCTGAAATTTTCCACTTTTTGTCCACTTTTTACTTAGTAAGATAATAATTAATGCAAGTTAACAAAAAATTATTTAAACAATTTATTATGGTTTATAATACTAGAAAGTTTCGTGTTTTTCTGAAATTTTCAACTTTTTTTCGACTTTTTAATTAGGAACAAATAATAAATATTAATAATTTCAAAAAAAAGGCTCTCAGTAATTACTTTGAAGAAAATTTTTATTTCATATGATCCATATAGAAAATTTGAAGAATATTTCAAATATCTGTTTTATTTAAGAAAAATATGTATATTCACAAAAAAGAACAAGATTGTTTAAATATTGATTCTATTGTTTATTTATTATTCGTTCATAACTAAAAAGCCAAAGCAAAGTTTAAAATTTCAGAAAAAGCCGCATCTTTCTAGAAATTATCTAAAAGAAGATAGTTTTAATCAATAATAAATTGTTTAAACAATTTTTTTTAGCTTCCATCAATTATTATCTTATTAAGTAAAAAGTGGACAAAAATTTCAGAAAAAAACGCTACTGTCTAGAATTAATATACACTCAGAAAAATGTTTGTTTGAATCAAACAAATTCTTTCTTTGATATAGGGCCAAACAAATATTTTGTTGATATGAAAAAATATTTGCTTGATGTAAATAAAATTTATTTGATTCAAACACACCATTTTTGAACTCAAACAAATTTTAGTTCAATCAAAAAAATAATTTTTTTGATATAGGGTCAAACAAATGTTTGATTCATACTATATTTTAAGACAATATTGTTATAAAAAATAATAACTAGTTTAAGCAATTTATTTACAGATCTAATTATAATTAGAAAGTAAATTTTTTTGTATCAGAAATAATTTCTGCTAAAAGAGACCACAAAAAATATTAATTAGCGCCAAGAACTCAGAAAACACATTTTTTAACTTATGGGGTTTATTTCGGACCCCATAAAACAGACTTATGGGGGCGATATTTGAATAATAATTATTCATTTGTATTCTGCAGCTAATTTTGAAGAGAAATGTTGAGTTTTAACTCGATTCACCTAACATTGACGATTCTGAATAAAATTTACAAAAACTTCTTTTTTATGGGAAATACCTGGTAAATTCCAAGGGGCTTTTAGAGCCTCTGAATGTAATTTAAAAAAAATCTGCCCGCTGCATTTAAGTCAATAAAGAATTTGTTTGGTGCTAAAAAGTTGAGAGAACCCTTTCTTGAAAGTAAGACGGTTTTAGGCTAAAATTAAGCCTTAATTAGATTGAATTTTAATGCCGAGATATCTGGTATTTCGTAGGGTTTTAAAATTAATTATATCGATAATTAATTCAGAAAATAATTCCTATTATATTTTAGAGAAATGAAATTGATTTTTTTATTATAATTTTTGGGTGGGCTTAATTTAAGTTAAAAATATAGGCTTAATTTAAACACTATTGCCTAACGTAAAGCCTAAAGTAAAAAGGTCGAGTATCGCCTTCCGGCAAAATATGCCGGATTTTAATTTTCTCTTCTGGCATAATTTTCCGAATTTCAATTTTCTCTTCCGGCATATTTTATCATTAACGCAATGAATTCCAACAAGATTAAAAATCTATCTCCAGGGAAATTTGCCGGAATAGATAATTAAAAAAAAATAGAAAAATATGCCGGAAGAGAAAAGTAAAAACCGGGAAAATATGCCGGAAGAGGATTTAGCGAATTTTACTTACTGAATTTTCTGTAAGATTCCTCACTAATTGGCGTCCATTCATACTTTTTATTGAAAAAAATTTTTTAATATGGTGTTCTTATAAAATGCTGTTTATTTTAAATTTTGAAAGCGTAGATTTCAAAAGCTAAAGTGCATTTTATTTTTTTTATGGCGTGTTATTTTATCCAGATGGCCTTCAAAGGTTAACGAATTTACCGGTATAATTTATACGGGGGATCAGCGTCTGAGTCTGCCTCCATTGTGAACACAAATCTCAGTTAAGCTTATAATACACAATAGGGTGATTCATTTTATGAGGCAAAAGAAAATATTTTTAAATTCTTAAATGCATTTCAAGAAATTTGAAAGAATTTCATGGGAATTTTGAAAAATTTCGAAACATTTCAAGGGATTTTAGCGGATTTCAAAACTTTTCAACCGTTCCCGAAAGTTTTAAGAGATTCCAAAGGATTTCAAGAGATTTACATTTTTTTTTAGGGATTTCAAAGAATTTTTTAGGATTTCCAAAGATTTGAAGGGATTTCCAGAGAATTTTGAAAAATAAAGTAAATGAAATGAAATTTCAAGGGATTCCAATGATTTTGAGGGATTTCAAATGATTTCCACTTTTTTAAATGCATATTTACGGTTTTCAAAGGAAAGGTTTCAAGGGATTCAAAAGAATTTTAAGAGATTTAAATAATTTTAAGGGATTTCAAGGAATTTTTTAGGATTTGCAAAGATTTCAAGGGATTTCCAGAGAAATTTAGGAAATAAATTAAATTTCAACAAATTTGTAGGGATTTTTAAGATTTTAAAGTATTTTAAGGTATTCTAAAGCATTCCAAGGGATTTCACAAGGATTTCAAAGATTTCTAGGGATTTAAATGATTTTTCATGGAACTTTGATGAATAAGTTTAACTTAATTTAAATATTCAAGCGATTTCAAATAACTTCTATTTATTGTAATGGATTTTTACGATTTCCAAAGCAAAGATTTCAGGGGATTTCAAAGTATTCTGAAGAATTTCAAGATATTAAAAAGGTTTCAAGGAATGTAAAAGAATTTTGTAGGATTTCCCAAGAACTTTGGAAAATAATTGAATTGAAATGAAATTTCAAGGGATTTTAAGCGATTCCAAAGGATTTCAAGAGATTTAAAAAATGTTGAGGGATTTCAAAGAATTTTGTAGGATTTCCAAAGATTTGAAGGGATTTCAAAGAATTTTTTAGGATTTGCAAAGATATCAAGGGATTTCCAGAGAAATTTAGGAAATAAATTAAATTTCAACAAATTTTTAGGGATTTTTAAGATTTTAAGGTATTATAAAGGATTTCACAAGGGTTTCAAAGATTTCTAGGGATTTAAACGGGTTTTCATGGAACTTTGATGAATATGTTTAACTTAATTTAAATATTCAAGCGATTTCAAATAACTTCTATTTATTTTAATGGATTTTTACGATTTCCAAAGCAAAGATTTCAGGGGATTTCAACATATTCTGAAGAATTTCAAGAGATTAAAAAGGTTTCAAGGAATATAAAAGAATTTTGTAGGATTTCCAAAGAACTTTGGAAAATAATTGAATTGAAATGAAATTTCAAGGGTTTTAAGCGATTCCAAAGGATTTCAAGAGACTTAAAAAATGTTGAGGGATTTCAAAGAATTTTGTAGGATTTCCAAAGAACTTTGGAAAATAATTGAATTGAAATGAAATTTCGAGGGTTTTAAGCGATTCCAAAGGATTTCAAGAGATTTAAAAAATGTTGAGGGATTTCAAAGAATTTTCTAGGATTTCCAAAGATTTCTAGGGATTTGGACGTTTCTTTTTAGAAAAATTTAATTAATGCATATTTACGGTTTTCAAAGAAAAGATTTCAAGGGATTCAAAAGAATTTTAAGAGATTTAAATAATTTTAAGGGATTTCAAATAATTTTAAGGGATTTCAAATAATTTTTTATGATTTGCAAGGATTTCAAGGAATTTCCAGAGAAATTTAGAAAATAAATTAAATTTCAACAAATTCTTAGGGATTTTTAAGATTTCAAGGTATTTTAAGGTATTTCAAGGGATTTCACAAGGATTTCGAAGATTTCAAGGGATTTCAACTTATTCTCAAGAATTTCAAGAGATAAAAAAAATTGTAAGGAATATAAAAGAATTTTGTAGAATTTCCAAAGAACTTTGGTAAATAATTGAATTGAAATGAAATTTCAAGGTATTTTAAGCGATTTCAAGGTATTTTAAGGCATTTTAAGGAATTTCACAAGATTTAAAGAATTTTGTTGAATCTCCAAAGATTTCAAATATTTCTAGATTTATTAACGCTTTATTTATAATAAATGTTAAGAAATACGTGTAATTTAATTTATATTCAAGGAATTTCAAATGATTTCTACTTTAGGAAATAAATTTAATTTAATTTCAAGGGACTTCCACGGGTTTTAACAATTTTAAGGGGTATTAAGGAATTTAACAAATTTCGAAGGACTTCCAAAATTTTAAGTTATTTTACAAAATTGCAAAGAATTTGAAGGAGGGTTTTCAAAAAAAGAAATTGTTTTTCAACTAAAATGATGAATTAAAAAAATGAATTATTAACAAAGTAGTTCAACTTTCAATCAAGTAGTTGAATTTTTAACCAAAGATGATGATTTTTCAACCAAGAAGATTAATTTCTTACAACAACAAAAAACGAATTTTTAACTAAGTACAACAATTTTCAAACAAGAAATTGAATTTTCAACTGAAAACATATTACTTTAAAAAAAAATCAATAAAATAGTTAAATTTTCAATTAAAAAGAAAAATTTTTAAGCAAAAAGATGAATTTTCAATTGAAATGATAATTCTTGAATAAAACAAAATGAATTTTTAACAAAGCAGTTCAACTTTTAACCAAGAAGTTAAATTGTAAAAAAAAATTAATTTTGCCTCCATAAAATTAATTTTTTTACCCAAAATGACGAATTTTCAACCAACTAGTTGTATTTGTAACTAAAAAATGGAATACCTTAATTTACAGTAAAAAAATTTTTTTTTAAACAAAAAAAGGAACTCCTAACCAAATATGTTATAGCTGATATTTCAACCAAAGAAAATTTTTAATAAAAAAGATTTTATATTTCAATTAAAAAAAGATTTTAATTTTAAATAAAAAAACAGTTGGATTCAACCAAAAAAGACTAATTTTGAACAAAGAAAAATATCAATTTTGAACTCAAAATCAAATAGTTAAATTTTCATTTTTAAAAATTAATTAAAAAAAAAGAAGATTAGTTGATATTTTAACCAAAAAGGATTTTAAGTTCAAATTTAAAAAACAATGGAATTCACCAAAAAAATACGAATCTTCAACTAAATAGTTGAATCCTCAAACGAACAGTTGAATTTTGAACTAAAAAAGAACACTTTAAAACTAAATATTGAACAGTTCAAATTTCAGTGAACGAAATTAATTTTTAATAAAAAAAAAAAAATATTCAACAAAATCATTAAATTTTCAACCACCTAGTAAAATATTTGACGAAAAAGATTAATTTTTTACCAAAGACGAATTTTCCACAAACTTTCAAACAAGCAGTTGAATTTTGAAAAAAAAAATTGTAATTGAAACATGATTTATTTTTCACCAATAAAAACGAATTAATCTAAACTGTAATTTTCATTAATTAAATCACTAATTTTTAATGGTATAACCAGTAATTTTAACCAAATGAATCAGTCATTTTGATCATTCTAATCTGTAAATTTCAACGTGTTAACCAGTCAGACAAATCATTCACTTCCATTGACCGAAAATAAGTCATTTTACGTGATTGTTTGATTTAGTCAGCAATATTGACTGATTCATGGGTTAAAAAGACTGTTTTTCAACAGAAATGACTGATTTTTCAGTAAAAGCATGCATGATAAATTCAATCAGTCAAATATTGATTGATTGTTATTTGGTGTGAATGGAAAAACAAGATCGTTCCACAACACTGCTCCGACCCAGGTCGCTGATCAGTCTCTCTAGCAATAATCCCAGGCGAATAGCTTCACAAAGTCATCATACCTCTCGTAATTTTCATACCTGTAAATATTGATTTCCCTGACACTAAATCTGGTTCAAATTCTTGAATAATAATTTCTTTGGAATCATTATATTGTAAGTATTCATTTTAAATAAGCGGACTTCCTCAAATTGTTGAAACTTGGAGAGAAATTCTGATTTTTCTCTTTTCCGTCAGCAAACATTTGCCAGGTAGAACAGTGCCAAAAGCGGATTTCTGGAAGATTTGACGGAAGTTTCCGGTAAATTTACGTCGAATTTATGTGCCTTTTCCAGAGGGAATACACGTACACGGGATCTTTGGATTACTCCCGGATGTGCAGGAAACTGAATGTCCGAGTGAGACGTGGAAACCGCACGTATATTGCACGTGGGTAATTTGTTGAGTAGGGTTTGTACTTATTACAGATGCGCGCATTACATTCTATCTCAAATAAACTTAATTTAACAAACAAAAAAAACTAATTTTTCCTGGTTTAATTGGGAAATATTCACTGTAAACCTTGAAAATAACATTTTGAACGCTTGAACGTTTACGATGAATAATAAAATGGTTCAATTTTGAATTATTCAATCTGTAAGATTTAGTCCAGTCATCTTGTAGTTTGGTTGCCGAAAAAATCCCACATCGAATGTTTTTAATGAGAAAGTTTTTTTAAGGGGTCCCTTTTAATATATCAAAAATGCTAGAACAGATCAATTGCCAAACTGAGTTTTTTTTTTCGAAAACAGTTCCAAAAGTTACTTTTGCGTAAACGGATAATTCCCATTGCATTTTAGAGCAAAATGTCCAACAGAAAAAAGAAAGAGGACAAAATTATGAGAAAATTTTGTGAGAAAAATAATCCGCTTTCTTCCATAGGTTTCGAGTTATCATATATTGAAAAAAAACCACTTTTTTGGATATTCAGCGAAAAATCAAAATCACTAAGTTTTAAAAAACACCGTGTACCTTCTTATCTAATTACGACACGGAAAAGTGTTTCACAGGTGAATGAAAGTTGACTCAATTTGCTGTGATTACAAAAAATGAACAATGTCCTACCTATAATAGGTCATAAGTTATGACCCTTAAAGGTTGGCCATTTTTGCCTGTTTTGACGGGCAAAAAAGTGGAGTTCAGTTTTTTCAAAATAAATCGAGTCAGGTTTAGTTTGCATTGATGAGGCCAGAGGAGGAAATAGAGTCTATAAAATTCTGCGTACATCTAAAACAAAATTCTTTTAGACCTATTATTTTGGGAATTGCAAGGTTTCAATGTATTTTACAAAAACACAACTTTTTCGTTTTTAGTCAAAAATGCAAAAAAAATTAAATTTTTTAAACCTTGCAATACCCAAAATAATAGGTTTATAAGAATTTTGTTTTAGATGTACGCAGAATTTTATAGAATCTATTTCATCCTCTGGCATCATCAATGCAAACTAAACCTGACTCAATTTATTTTGAAAAAACTGAACTCCACTTTTTTGCCCGTAAAAACAGGCAAAAATGGCCAACTTTGAGGGGTCATAACTTATGACCTATTATAGGTAGGACATTGTTCTTTTTTTGGTAAAAAGTTACACAGTGTTTTTGGAAACTTAGTGATTTTTCGCTGAAAATCCAAAAAAGTGAGGTTTTTTCAATATATCATAACTCGAAACCTATGGAAGATAGCGGATTATTTTTCTCACAAAATTTTCTCATAATTTTGTCCTCTTTCTTTTTTCTGTTGGACATTTTGCTCTAAAATGCAATGGGAATTATCCGTTTACGCAAAAGTAACTTTTGGAACTGTTTTCGACAAAAAAAAACCGGTTTGGCAGTTGATCTGTTCTAACATTTTTGATATGTTAAAAGGGACCCCTTAACGAAACTTTCTTCAATATCCATTTTTTAAAATTTTTAATCTCTCAGGTCTCTTAAACTCATAAATAAATTATTCACAATTTACGTTAATAAAAAAAGTGGTTCATAGAATCGTCAAGGTGGCATTAGGTCGGGGAAAACCTGGAAATTAGAGAAAAGGCAGGGAATTTTATTAATCACAGAAGGTCAGAGAAAAGTCAAAAATTTTGAAATAATAAATAATAAATTTTAGATTTTTAAATTTTAATTTGAAATTCCGCTTATAAAATATTGTATATTAAAAATGTTACAAGATTAAGATTCTGGTCTTTGAATATGGATGATGAGGGAAAATGAAAAATGGGTCAGGGAAAAATAAAAGGGAATTTTGAAAATTAAATTTTGCGTTCACCCTGATATCATGTTTCCGTTAATAATTAATTTGCCTTGCATTTATATTTTTATTTCTTTTTTTGAAAATTGTATTATTCGGTTGAAAATTCAATAATTTGGTTGAAAATTCGTCTTTTCCGGTCGAATTCAACAGCTTTTGATTTAAAATAAAATCTTTTTTGGTTGACGTATCTACTATTAAATTGTTCGTTGCAAATTCATCTTTTTTTTTGAAAATTCATTTACTTTATTGAAGCTTGAACCAATTGAAAAAAATGATTGTTTAAGATTCATGATTTAAGTTGAAAATTCAGTTTTTTTTGGTCGAAAGTTAATTTTTTTAACTAAAGACGTAACTATTCCAGTTGAAGATTCATAATTTTTGTTGAAAATTCATCTCTTTGATTGAAAACTTGACAATTTTTTTGAAAAATCGTTTTTTTACATTCTCATTCTAATGAGAAGGTATTGGTTTTATGTAAAATTTGACATAGTCGGTTTTCATCAAATCTCCACGTTTTGAGACCCCCTGAGCTAGAAAAAACGATTTTTACGAAGGTGTCTGTCTGTCTGTAGTCTGTCTGTCTGTCTGTCTGTCTGTAGCCACGATAACTTTCGAAAAAATGATCAGATTTGATTGAGCTTTGGCACACTTTTTTATGGCCGAAAAATAGAGAACGAGTTCGTTAACCAGCTATTTTGGATAGAAATCCAAAAAGTGAGCACATTTTGAAAATTTTTGAGACCACTTTTTTTGAAGATTTGAAAATTCTATGTACGTTTATTAGTAGTACGCAAAATGACGAACAAAATATTCGTATGACTTTTCGTGATAAAAAAAAAATTACTGGAGTTATAGCATTTTCAAAATTCCAAAAAACAAACGAAAATGAACATTTTAAGCCGAAAAACGCACGATATGAAAAAAAGTCAAGAGGAGAAAAACGTTGATTCCTGAACACCCTATAATATTTTCATAACAACTTTTTGAATTTTCTGAAAAATAAAAAATTCAAATTTTGATGGCACAAAAAAATAATGAAAAATCAAAAATTCCATTTTGCTGTGAAACTATGCAAGATACGAGAAAAGGTCATTCCACCAAAATTGTGCACCCAAAAAAGATCTACAAATTTCTTATCATTCACTTTTTGATATGACGCGTAGTTTTTGTTTTATTCGTAAAAAACAGCATTGAAAATAGAAAAATCAAATTTTCAGACGAATATTACCAGCTACGAAAAAATGACCGAAACAAAATTTGTTCATCCAAGGAAGAGGTACAAATTTATTGTGACTCATGTTTCGGTAGGATGCGTGGTTTTTGTTTTATTCGTGAAAATAACATTGACAGTAAAAATAATCAAATTTTTGAAAAAACAATGCAAGGTACGAAAACATATAAATGAACAAAAATTGTGCATTCAAAAAAGACTTACACACCCGTAATCAATTTTTGTGGTAAGAATATATTCAAAATGAAAAAATTAACTTTTTTAATAAACGGCACAAGCTAAAATAAAATGTTAACTAATAAAATTTGTCGCCTGAATTATATCATTACTTTTCATTTGAAATCAAATACAAATTTAGTAATTTGTATATGAAGAACATATAGCACGAAACACAAAGTGCGCGTTCAGTGTATTTACCAAATCGCACGCCGTAAGTGCGCTCAAACTTTTTTGTTTCTATCATACGGTTCAAATGATTTTCAAATCAAGTATCGAGCGCGAAGCGCGAGTGTCTGTATGAGAATGTGTTCCTTAAGGTCGATAGAACCTTGAGTAAATAAAGTTCCTTTTCAGTCTAAAATAAAAACAAATTTAACAATCACTTAATATGTAGAGGTTTTGATAATTTTATAATATTTGCAAACAAACTTTTTCTTTTCATCGAAGTCGAACACGAAGTTCAAAAATCTAGAGGAGCCGAGCGTAAAGCGCGATGTAAATACGCCCGAGCGCGTAGCGTGAGGTGAATACATAATCGAGCGCGAAGCGCGAGATAAATATATGATCGTGCGCGAAGCGCGAAATCCAACAGTCGCGCGCCCTTGGCGCGCTCAAACTTGCGAGCGCAGCGAGCCGCGCGCGAAGCGCGCCATGAGAATGTGCCCGCGAAGCGGGCAGATTTTTTTTATTTTGGTTCAAATTACATTTTTGTAAATAAATATTTCACCATTTGGTAGACAATTCATATCTGCAAGATGAAAATTCAACTATTTGTAAATGAAACTGTTTGATTAAAAACTAACTTTTTAGTTGAAAATTCCTATTTTTGGGTTGAAAATTTACCTATTTTACAGAATATTCATATTTTGGCTCGAAAAATCAACAATTTCGATGATTTTTTTTCATTCTTGACTTAAACTACTTTATTTGTTGAAAATTCGTATTATTGGTTGAAATTAAATTTTTGTACTAAAAATTTAACTTTTACAATTTTGGATAAAAATTTACCTCTTTTGGTTGAAAGTTCAACTATGTGTATAATATTTCATGTATTTTTTCTTTAAATTCGTCTTTTTTGACAAAACAATTAATCATCTCGGTTGAAAATTAGTCCTTTGGGTTTTAAAATTCATCTCTTTTGGTATAAATCTCTTTTTTTTTTGTTGAAATATCAACTATTACTTTTTTTTGAAAATTCAGCTATTTCGCTACACATTTTTATTTCATTTTTTTATTTTTTATTTATATATTTTTATATTATTTTTATTTTATTCTTGTTGAAAATTAACTTTGTTTTGGTTCAAAATTAATTTTTTTAAATGAAAATTTGATTATTTTATTTTTGGTTAAAAATTGATTGTTTTTAGTTGCAATTTCAACTATTTAGTAGAAAATTAACTGTTTGTTGAAAACTCTGCTTTTAGGTTTAAAAATTCAAATCTCTGCTAAAAAATTCATCTTTTTGGCTTTAAAATTTAACTAATTGCTTCAAAATGCAACTTTTTTTGATTAAAGTTTAATTTATTTTTTTTTAAATCTGACCATTTAGTTTTCTTTAAATTTCAACTATTTGGTTGAAAATGCAACTGCTTTTGGTTGACGTTGAATCTTTTTTGTTTGAAAATTCAACCATTTGGTTCAAAAATTCATCTTTGCAGATTGAAAATTAAGAAATTTGGTTAAAAATTGAGCTATTTTTATTAAAAATTAAACTATTTTGTTAAAAAGTAATTTTTTCAGTCGAAAATGTAATTGTTTGTTGGAAGTTCGTCCTTTCAAATATCCTGTTATGTTAAAAAAAAATTTGATTTATTTAATTTTTTAAATTTATAAAAAAATTAAAAATAAATAAAATAAAAAATCCTTAATTAATTAAATTATTAATTAAATTTGGATTGGATTCATTAAATTCAATTAATCCATTAATTTTTTTGGTTGGATTAATTAAATAAAATAAAATTTATTTAATTGATAAAAATTTTGATGCATAAATAACAATTGAACAATTATCAATTCAGAAAAAATTTGAGTTACTTTAAGAGATATTTACAAGCTTTGAGAAAATCCAAACTTAATTCAAAACTGGAAAATGTTTTGAAAAATAAAAAACTAAATTTTTTTTTGCGAATTTTTGCTATTATAATAAATCACATTGAACTGTAGTACCATTATTAAAAATTGAACAATAAAAATAAGGAATAAGTAATCTTTTTTGGCTGAAATATACAAATAAATTAAAAAATTAAAAAATGTGATTCGCAATTGTTATGATTCCTTTCATAAAATATTGTATGTTAAAAATAATTAAAATACTCCTCTATGGTTACAATGCTAGTTTTTGAATAATTGCGGTTAGAGAAAATGAAAAATTCTTCCCGGAAAAATCAGGGTATTGTCATGGAATTTTGGAAATGAAGTTAGTATTTTTGTAGGGGAAAATCTAAATAAATTGTCCTTTGCCACATTATGGGATTGCCTTGAATAATAAATATAGCTCCTTTGGATTTTATGTATTAGTCCTGTTTTTTGCTCCCTCTTTTTTCTCGTGAAAAGATAATAACGAGTAATGGTGCTTACTACATCCGCCCCGTGGAAGAAAGGGATTCTAAATCACCCTTTTCCGCCCTGCAGTAGTGAGCGCAAAAAAGTAGGTGAATCTCACCATATCAGGTATCATTTTCCTAATGCCTTTTCTTTCTCCGTCTATTGCTTTTATCTGAATTTCCCTTTCGCAGCACTGACGCGACGTTCCTTTCTTTCTTTTCCGCCCGCTTCATCTATCGAAAAAGTAAGCGGTCTTGAGCAAAAGGTACAAAGGAAAAAGTTCCTCCAAGGTTTCCAATCACAGCATTGATCCTTTTTGAAAGCTTATTTTCTCAGAGAATTATTTAGCATAATATACCCTGGTGGAAAAAATTTTCACAAGAAAGTACAACATTTCTACAACAGTAATTTTTTGTTAAAATTTGTACTTTTTTGTAAAAAAAATGTACAAAATTTAACAATAAAATATAGTTAAATGCAAATAGCTAATTTTTTTCTTGTATTGTAGAAAAGTAAAAAATTCACAATAAAGTATAAGTTTCTACAATTCAAAATTTTGTTTAAATAATTTTTTTCTGAAACAAGATCTTCTCCTTTCGCTCCGCTGGGAAACGAACCACAGAACTACTGATTTCCGGTCAGGTGCTTTCCCATTAAGCTACTAGAGAGGTCGAGAGAAGAAACTTTTTTTCAGAAATACACGCATTATTTTGCTAGATGGTACAAATCAAATTTTTCAAGGAAGCTGTATTATCATTAGAAAATAACAGAAAATATTTAACGTCTTTTTATACGTAGTTCTGTGGTTCGTTTCCCAGCGGAGGGAAAGGGAGAAGATCAATTTCAGAAAAAAGTTATTTAAAATAATTTTTCTTTCATAGATTTATCTAGTCTGAAAAGACGTTAAATATTTTCTGTTATTTCTCGAAAATTTGTATAACTTTTCAATAATATTTTTTGTACTTTGTTGTGAAAATTTGTTGTGTACATCACAATTTTAATTGTTCTATTTAACAAATTTTTAATAAATGTAAGTGAAATTAATGAATATCGATGCATACATAACAATTGAACAATTATCAATTTAGAAAAAATTTGAGTTACTTTAATAGATATTTACAAGCTTTGAGAAAATCCAAACTTAATTTAAAACTGGAAAATATTTTGAAAAATAAAAAACTAAATTTAGATTTCTGGAGGCTTCAAAATAAAATTTTGAAGCTTTTCAAGAATCTTTAGAGGTGTTAGGAAAATAAAAAAAAAATTATGTTTGTTGGGAAAATTTAAAATTATTTTTTATTTTGAAAAATTAATTTTAAGAGAATATTTAAAAATATTTAAAACAAAATTTGTTGATTAATAAATGACAATTGAACAATTATTATTTTGGAAAATAATCGAGAGTGTTAAATTTAAACTTTGAACGTTACAATTTTAATTGTTCTATTTAACAAATTTTCAATAAATGTACGTGAAATTAATGAATTTTGATGCATAAATAACAATTGAACAATTATCGATTTGAAAAAAAATTGAGTTAGTTTAAGAGATATTTACAAGCTTTGAGAAAATCCAAACTCAATTTAAAACTGGAAAATATTTACAAAAATAGAAAACTAAATTTAGATTTCTGAAGGTTTCGAAATAAAATGTTGAAGTTTTTCAAGGATCTTTAAAGGTTTTAAGAAAATAAAAAAATTTGTATGTTTGCTCGGAAAATTTGAAATGATGTTTTATTTTGAAAAATGAATTCTAAGAGAATATTTTAAAAGATTTAAAACAAAATTTGTTGATTAATAAATGACAATTGAACAATTATTAATTCGGGAAATAATCGAGCAAGTTTAAAATATATTTAGAAGTTTTGAAAAGATTCCATAATTATTTAAAACGTGAAAATATTTCAATTTGAAAGGTTTTAAATGAAATTTTTTCTTTGAAAAATTAATTTTGAAAGAATATTTAATAAGATTTCTAAAATTGTCAAAAAAGAATATGGATGATTTAAGGTAGTTTTTTTTCACTTTTGCAGGATTTTAAATAAATTTTAGGAAAAATTCGAGTTCCAAGTTAATAATATTATTATTAGATTCCGGGAGATTTTTTAAATTATTTTTTTAAACCAAATTTTTAAGAGAATATTTAAAAAGTCTTCAAAACAAATTTTAATGTATAAATTAATTTTTCTAGCTTAAAATTGCTTTAAATGATTAATTTTGAAATTGTATAAATTAAAAGTATAAAAGTTAAAATTTTTCTGTTTGTAGGCTTTTAATTAAAAAATTTTCAGTTAAAAAGTATTAAAAACTTCCATTTTATACGCGTGAATTATTGAGCGTTTGAATTAACATTTTTTTAAGCTTTAATTCTAAAATATTAAAATTCAAAATTATATATTTCAGTTTGAGTGTCTTAATTTGCGGTTAAGTTTTTATAACTTCAAATTTAACTGTTTTTTTGAAAATTAGTTTGTTGGTTGAATAAAACTGTTTTCGATTTAAAATTTAATTTTTTTTGTTGAAATATATGAACTATGATAATTTTAGTCGAGGATTCATCTTTTTCGTTGAAAATTAATTTTTTCAAATGAAAATTTAACTAGAACATTTTTGGTTGACAATGGATTCTTTTTAGTTGAAAATTCATATATTTTGTTTGAAATTCGTCTTCTTCTGGTAAAAAATTAAACTTCCTGGTTGAAAATTCATCTCTTTGATATGAAATTGCACTATTTTGTTGAAAATTCATCTTTTTTGGTTAAAAATTTTATTATTTGATGGAAAATTTAATTATTTTAATCGAAATTAAACGATTTTGAAAGAAAATTATTTCATTCGGTTAAAAATGTAACTGTTTTGTTGAAAATTAGTTTATTATTTTTAGTTCCAAAAACTAATTTTCAACTCAAATTATGAATCTTCAAACAAAAAATTGAATTTTCAACAAAGTACATAGTTAAACTTTCAGTCAATTAGTGGAATTTTGAACCAAAAGTAAAATATTTAAATTTTTAATTTAAAAAATTAATTTTCAAACCAAAAAAAAAATAACTTTCAACAAAATAGTTAAATTTTGATGTAATTAAGACATTTATTTTGAACTAAAATTATGAATTTTCAACCAAAAATTTTTATTTCAAACAAAGTAGTTTAACTTTCATCTAATTAATGGAATTTGGAACCAAAAATGTATTAATTAAATAAACAACTTTTTGGCTGCAATACACGTAAATACCTGTAGATTCTTGTAGTTTTTTTGCAAATTCTTGTAGAAAATTAAAACTACAATAAAATAATGTACATAAAAATACAAAAAAAGTACAACCTTCGGAATTTTTAAAAAATGTATACTCTGAAATATACAAAATAGAAAGCCTCGAATCGATAATGTTTCACAGTGTTAAATTTAAACTTTGTACGTCACAATTTTAATTGTTTTATTTAACAAATTTTTAATAAATGTAAGTGAAATTAATGAATTTCGATGCATGAATAACAATTGAACTATCAATTCAGACAAAAATTTGAGTTAGTTCAAGAGATATTTACAAGCTTTGAGAAAATCCAAACTTAATTTAAAACTGGAAAATATTTTGAAAAATAAAAAAATAAATTTAGATTTCTGAAGGTTTCGAAATAAAATTTTGAAGCTTTCCAAGGATCTTTAAAGGTTTTGGGAAAATAAAAAAATTCTTATGTTTGCTGGGAAAATTTAAATTTATTTTTTATTTTGAAAAATTAATTTAAAGAGAATATTTAAAAAGATTTAAAACAAATTTTTTGATTAATAAAAGACAGTGGAACAATTATTAATTTGGAAAATAATCGAGCAAGTTTGAAATATATTTAGAAGTTTTGAAAAGATTCCATAATAATTCAAAACGTGAAAATATTTCAAACCACTTAGTACACAATGTAGATTTCTTAAGATTTCGAACAAAAAATTTATAATCTTTTTAAACAATTCAAAAGGTTTTAAATAAATAAAAAATGTGTATAAAAACTCCTAGAAAAACTAGCAATATATATTTTTTAAATTAATTTTAAAAGAATATTTAGTAAGATTTCCAAAATTGTCAAAGAAGAATCTGGATGGTTTTAAGGTAGTTTTTTTACTTTTGCAGGATTTTGAAAAAATTGCAGGAAAAATTCGAGTTCCAAGATAATAATATTATTATTAGATTCCTTGAGATTTTTTAAATTATTTTGTTAAACTAAATTTTTAAGAGAATATTTAAAAAGACTTCAAAACAAATTGTAATGTATAAAATAAATAAAGTAATTAAGTATAAAAGTTAAAATTTTCTTGTTTAAAGTTTTTTAATTACAAAAATTTCAGTTAAAAAGTATTAAAAACTTCCATTTTACACGCGTGAATTATTGAGCGTTTGGATTAAAAATTTTTAAGCTTTAATTTAAAAAAAAATAAAATTCAAAATTATGTATTTCACTTTGAATGTCTTAATTTGTGGTTCAGTTTTTATAACTTCAAGTAACAAATTTTTTATCTTCAAGAGTTGTAACCTTTTACGTAATTTTGGTTGTAATTTATTGTATTTATTTATTTTTCCAGGGTACATTTCGAATCTTCATTTAAAAATTCAGGGCTATGATGAGAAATGTTTAATTTTTGTTTTTTTTAAATTGTTTATTAAAATTGGTTAAGAAACTGAAACGGAAATTCAAATAATTTTTTTCCTGAAAATTGATCTGCTGGGTTGAAGATTGAACCAATTTGTTGAGAAATAATTTTTTTTTCAAGATTTAGCATTTCAGTTGAAAATTCATCTCCTTTGGTTATAAATGCAACTGTTTTGATGAAAATTAAGCTTTTTAAGTTGAAAATTCAACTATTTTGTTGAAAATTTTTATTTTTTGGTCGACTTAAACTATTTTTGATGGAAAATTAGCATCTGTTTTGGTTGAAAAGTCAAATACTATATTTTTCGTTCAGAATTCATCTCTTTTAGTTTAAGCATTAATATACTTTGTACAAAATTCAACAATTTTGTTAGAAAGTCATTTTTTGGTTGAAAATTTGTCGTTTTAGTTAAAAATTTATATGTTTGTTAGAAAAATGAACTATTTTGTTAAAAAATCGTTGTTTTTTGGTTAAAAATTAATTTTTTTAAACTGAAGATTTTACTATTCCAGGAGAATATTAATCATTTTAGTTGAACATTTATTTAGTTTTTGTTAAAGGTAATTTAATTTAGCTGAAAATTCGTTTTTTTGTTGTTGTAAAAAATTAATTTTTTTAATTAAGAATGTGACTTTTCCGATTTTTGTTTTTAATTGAGGTAATCTTTCAACTGAAATATATATTATTACAATATTCGTAAAAATTTATCTGTTTTTTTTTCGTGAAAATTGAAATACTAAAGGTTGAACCAATTTAAGAAATTTTTTTTGTTGAAGATTCATAATTTTAGTTGAAAATTCATCTTTCTGTTTGAAAATTAATTCTTAAATTAAGAATTAATTTTTTTATTTAAAGATTTGAATTATAAATTTTTTAACTGAAAATTCAACTATTACAGTTGAAGATTCATCATTTTATTTGAAAATACATCTTTTTTGTTGAAAATTAAACTATTTAGTTGAATGGTTAACTCCTTTGTACAAAAATAATTTTTTTTTGGTTGAAGATTCATTATTTAAAATAAAAATTCATCTCCTTGGTTGAAAATTGAACTCTTTTGTTGAAAATTCATATTTTTTGGTAGAAATTAAATCTTTTTTGGTTAAAAATGCAACTTTTTGATTGAGTATTCAATTATTTTGTTGAAAATTCGCCTTTTTGAGTTGAAATATCAACTGTCAGCTTTTTCGTTCAGAATTCATCTTTTTTATTTAAAAATTTAACTATTTGATTGAAATTTTTTTTTTTTTTAAATTAAAAGATAATTTTTTAACTGAAAATGTAACTATTAATTTTTTGGGGTAAAGCGTATATTTTTAAGTTGAAAATTCAACTATTTGGTTCATAATTCAACTATTTCAGTTAAAGATTCCTCATTTTAGTTGAAAATTAAACTACTTGGTTGAGAGTTAATCTCTTTTGTAAAAATTAATTTTTTTGGTTGAAGATTCATCATTTAAAATAAACATTCATCTCCATTTTTGCAAACTTAACTACTTTGTTCAAAATTCGTTTGTTTTGTTGAAAATTAATATTTTTAATTGAAAATTGAACAAATCCAGTTAAATATTCCATCATTTTAATTGAAAATCTATTTGTTTTGTTTAAAATTAATTTTTTTAACTGAAAATTTAACTATTCAATTTTCAGTTGAAAATTCAACTTTTTGTTTGAGAATTCATGTATTTCGTTGAAAATTTATCTTTTTTGGAAGAAATTCAATCTTCTTTGTTGAAAATTCAACTATTTCAGTTAAGGATTCCTCATTTTAGTTGAAAATTAATCTTTTTGGTTGAAAATGAAACTACTGGTTGAAATTTAAACACTTTCGTTAAGAATACATTTTTTTGTTGATGATTCATAATTTTGGTTGAAAATTCGCTTTTTTAATGAAAATCAATTTTTTTTAATGAAAACTTAACTATTTCATTTTTGGTTGAAAATTGTTCTTTCTTAGTTGAAAATTCAACTATTTGGTTAAAAACTAATCTATTTTAGTTGAAATTTCAACTGTTTAGTTTTTTTTTTAACGGGAACAGGAATATTGAGGTAAGCTTTCAATTGAAATAAAAAAAAGTTACGATCTCTGTCTATTTTACAAGCTTCGAAGCCATAAAAAGCTGTTGTCTCATTCTTTACTCACTGTTAGTTTGAAGTGTGCTGACAGTAACGAATCGATTTCTGGATATATGACATGTCACATGTCATCTTAGTATTCATCCAACTTTCAAATGAACAAACTGGGTTGATTGTTGCTTTTGATTAGTTCTTTTTCGTCGCTGGACGAAATTCCAGCTTATGGATCATATCATGCATTAAATGCTGTTGGTGAATAAATAACTAAATAAATAATTATTCTTCAACAGAAGACCTTGGATACTAATGAGCCAGAGTGGAGAGCTTTACATGGTGCCTTTGTGAAGCTCTTCAGCTGGGATGATTGCCAGAGAGATTGATCAGCAACCTGGGTCGGAGCAGTATTGCGGAACGAACGTGTCATTCAAATGAATAACACGAGAATTCTAGATCAACCTTCAAATATTCTTTTAGTCTAAAATATTCCGTTTTTCATAATAATGGCCCCATAGTTCTATAATTGAATTCAACTAATACAGACGAATTTTTAACAGAATAGTTGAATCCTCAATCAAAATAATGAATTTTCAACAAAGAGTAATAATTTTCTATCCACATAGACGAATTTTTGACAAAATACATGAATTTTCTACCAAATAGTTGAATTTTCAATTTATAAAGGAAAAATTTTCAACCAAAAATGGAATAACTACATTTTCTGATAAAAATTAATTTTTAATAAAAAAAACGCATTTTCAACAAGATATTTAAAGCTTTAATAAATAGTTTAATTTTTAAACAAAAAGTTTAATTTTCAACCAAATACTTGAATTTTTGACTTATAAAGGAAAAATTTTCAACCAAAAATGGAACAACTACCTTTTCACAGAAAACGCATTTTTTTATAACAAAAAATGAATTTCCAATAGAATATGTAAATTTTCAATAAATACTTTAATTTTGAAAGAAAGAAGCTTAACTTTTTACCAAATTAGTTTAATTTTCAACCAGAAATATAAATTTTCAACCAAATAGTTTTATTTTCTACCAAATAGTTGAATTTTCAACTTATAAAGGAAAACTTTTCAACCTATAGAGGAAAACTTTTCCACCAAAAATGGTGCAGCTACATTCTCAGATAAAAAAATTAAATTAAAAAAAAAATGAATTTCCAACAGAAAAGTTAAATTTTTAATAAAATAGTTTTATTTTCAAACAAATTGTTGAATTTTTAAGCCAAAAAGACGAATTTTCTACAAAACAGCTGAATTTTCACCCGGAAAATATGAATGTTTAACAAAAAAGTTAATTTCCGAATAAATAATTGAATTATCAACTAAAATGATGAATATTAAACAAAAAACGATCCTATTTCAACAAAATAGTTGAATCCTCAACAAAAACAGATTAATTTTTAACCAAGAATTTGTATTTTTAACCAAAAAGGATGAACTTTCAACAAGAAGATTAGATTTCTACAAAAAAAAAGACGAACTTTCAACTCAACGCATGAATTTTCAACCGATTTTTTCAACCGATTCTTCAACTAAAATTATGAATCTTGAAAAAAAAATTTCAAGAAAGAGTTCAACATTCAGCCAAAGAGTGGAATTTTCAATCAAAAAGTTTATTTTTTAACCAATAAGATTAATTTTCTACAAAAAAGATTAATTATAAACAAAATACATGATTTTTCAACCAAAAATATAATGTTAGACTTTTCAACAACAAAAAATTAAATTTCAACCAAAAATAGTTAGATTTTCTTATTGTGTTCGATTAATTCAGTTTACATTTTAGCGACAAATATCAATTTTTAATCAAAAATTGAATACTCACATTTTCAGTGAAGAAAATTAATTCTCAAGCAAAAAAAAACAAATTTTTAGAAAAATTGTTAAATTGTCAACCGAAGAAATGAAATTTCAACTAAAATGATGAATTTACAAAAACAAAAAACATGTCAAGAAAAGAGTTCAACATTCAACCAAAGAATTAAAGTTTCAAACAAAAAGTTGTTTTTTTAACGAAAAAGATTAATTTTATACAGAAAAAAAGATTTATCATTAAAAAAACATGAATTTTAAACTAAAAAAGATGAATTTTCAACAAAGTAGTTGAATTTTCAACTAATTGTCGCAAGAGGGACGGGTGAGACAAGCATCCATAGAGTGACTTTTTGGCCTAGCGTATTTGACGCTGTTTTTAAAAAAAAAAACTTTCAAAAATTGTAATGATCGTAAACAACCGGGAAATGCATAAAAGTATTGTCCGATCGTCTCAAAGAAAGAAAATGTTCAAAATCGAATAATAAATTTTTTGAACACGTAGAATTCTAGATAATAAGGATGTGAAACTTTTTACTTTCAGAATTTTTCTTGCTAAACCTTTATTTTTAATAATAAAAACGAAATATTAAAAAAAATTCTACCTGATTTAATTAAGTTTTAAAACTTAAATCGTTCTAGCTCGGCCAAATATTATTGAAATGAGTTCATATTTGTAGGACGTATTCAAAATACTCTAGCAATGCCTAGGAAATTATAAAAAAGTTACCAATCGCTTATTGTTTAATAATATTCAATTGCAAATATCGCATATCGAATCGTTGAGAATTTACTGAGATATTCAGATTTGGAAAAAGTACTCGACGTCTGCCCGCGCAGACTGAACTTCGAGAACGCTGCCTGACTCAGCAGTCCTCGCGACGCATTAGCTAACAGCGCGGGCAGACATCCAGTACTTTTTCCAAATCTGAATATCTCAGTAAATTTTCAGCGATTCAATATGAGATTTTCCAAAAAACTTCTTTCAACATTGCTGGACAAATCACTCACTGGAAGTTGTATGAAAATCGAAGTTACCTAGACACTTTTTACCGGCGAAACCAAGAAAACAAAATTATCGATTGATCTCATTTTACAATTAAATATTAATAAACCATGAGCGATTGTTAACTTTTTCCTAATTTCCTAGACATTGCTAGAGTATTTTGAATACGCCTCACAAATATGAATTAATTTCAATAATATTTGTCCGAGTTGGGACGATTTAAGTTTTAAAACTTAATTAAATCAGGGAGAAATTTTTTTCAGTATTTAGTTTTTATTATTGAAAATGAACCTTTGGCAAGAAAAATTCTAGAAGGAAAAAGTTTCACTTCCTTACTATCTAGAATTCTACGTTTTCAAGAAATTGATTTTTCGATTTTGAAAATTTTCTTTCTTTGAGACGATCGGACAATACTTTCACGTGTTTTCGAGCATCGGGCTGGTTATTGCATCCGGCGGGTCAATTGTGGTAATTTTGGACAAGTAACTAATGAAAAATAATGACCGACGTAAATCAGGGAAAACTGTTCTGGCTAAATGAAGATTGAGCTGAGGATCTAGATTTGCGTAGCCGTAAACGTAACGAATTTCGGGCACTTGTGGAGTTGCTTTTCTTTTCCAAAGGATGGCTCGTAAAGATGCAGTGGGTGGCGTGAAGCGCAGCTCGTAAAGTTCCAACCTAATTCGCTGGTGTAATAAACCCGTAATGAAATGCTGGCTTTGCAGTAGCCTAGCTGCCCTAGCTCTATCTACGGCCACCCAACACCCACCCATACGAACAATATGCTGGCTCTTTCGGTTTGCACACCACAATAGGAGATACCTTCATACGCGCATCTTTGCCATTATAATCCCAGATAGCGGAAAT
>CAKNYM010049494.1:51969-67169 GCA_932195095.1 Andricus curvator
GCTGAATTTGCGTAATATTATTATGTGACGTCATCAAGAATGTTCTAGAGGCTTGGCACGGAGATGAACCACTAAAGTGGCAGAATGGTCTCGAAGTCGGTAAGGTAGGAATTTGCGATTAAAAATCCCCGGCTTATCTACTTGCGAAAACAGAAGCAGTGAATCCTAAGTAGATAGGCAGGGAGCCTACTGGATCACGAGAACTACCTTACCGACTTCGAGAAAATTCTGCAGCTGTAGTGGTTCATATCCGTGCTCAGTTTCTAATGATCTAGAAGAATCTCGATGGCTCTTTCGGTTTGCACACCACAATAGGAGAAACCTTCATACGCGCATCTTTGCCATTATAATCCCAGATAGCGGAAATAACGGAACTGCAATGTAACGTCTGAGTGGATCGTTGCGTAGCTTTCGCAAAGGGTAGTAAACAATTGTTGTGCTTCTGATATAGCGTGGTACCTAGTCAAACCGCATAAACGTTAATGATAAGAACTCAGTTGCCAGATATATTCAAACTGCGAAAGTAGATAGGCAGGAGGGTTTTATAATCACAAATTCCTACCTTACCGACTTCGAGATTGTTCTGCAGCTGTAGTGGTTCGTGTCCGTGCTAAGCTTCTATAACTTTCTTGATGTCACAGAATAATATTGCGTAATTATGAGAGCTGAATTTGCGTAATATTATTATGTGACGTCATCAAGAATGCTCTAGAGGCTTGGCACGGAGACGAACCACTAAAGTTGCAGAACGGTCTTGAAGTCGGTAAGGTAGGAATTTGTTATTAGAAACCCCCTGTCTATCTACTTGCGACATTGTGAATTTATCTTCTTCAGTTGCATATCTAACTATTTGGTTTAAAATGTATCTATTTTTGTGAGAAATTGTTGTTTTTTAGTTGAAAATTGTTTTTTAACTGAAAATTTAATGATTTCACTTGAAGATTCATAATTTTAGTTGAAAATTCACTTCTTTCGTAAAAAATTATTATTTTTTTAAAACTTTCAATCTAAAATGTAACTAGTTTATTTTTATTTTAAAATATATCTTTTTTTTACATGAAAGTTGAACTTGGTTTTTTGAACTTTTTGCGTCGAAAATTTATGTATTTTGTTCAAAATTCCTCGTTTTCGGTAGAAAATTAATCTCCTTGTATAAAAATTCATTTTTTGGTTGAAAATTCAACTATTTGTTCAAAAAATTAATCTAATTTGTTCAAAATTAAACAATTGTGTAAAAAAGCATCCTTTTTGATTGAGAAGTCAACTGTTTAATTACGAATTCGTCTTCGTGGTTGAAAATTAACTTTGTTTAAAGAAAATTTGTCTTTTTTTCGTTGTATTCAACTGTTTTTGATTTAAAATTAAAAGCTCCTTTGTTTGAAATATCAACCATTACATTTTTTGTTTGACAATTCCTCTTTTTTGGTTAAAAATTAATCCACTTGGTTGAAAGTTAACCTTTTTTTAAATTCGTTTTTTGTTGTTGAAAATTCTTAATTTTAGTTGAAAATTCATCTCTTTGGTTGAAAATTTAAACTATTTCGTTGAAAAATCCTTACACGGTGTCTTCATATCTTAGGAGCAAGTTTTTTTTATATTTAAACTGATGATTACATTTTTTATCGCAATCCGCAACCGAGCCTCTTCCAATTTGTGGTCAGTATCACTTTTAGATTGTCAAATGACACATCTGTTTTCTCGAAACTGGATAACTTTTTCTCGTCAAATTTTTTCGTGCTTCAATCAAAAACGCGTAATCTCGGAAGTGGATTTCTGTTTTATCTTTAAATGGTGATTTCG
Organism: Andricus curvator; assembly: GCA_932195095.1. NCBI lineage: Eukaryota > Metazoa > Arthropoda > Insecta > Hymenoptera > Cynipidae > Andricus > Andricus curvator. The sequence continues at coordinate 53,770 of CAKNYM010049494.1, forward strand.
ATTTTACAGAATGTTTTTTCGCTCTTCTGAAAACTTTCGGCTTTGTTGGTTAGCTAGTTATGTGAAAAATGTGTGTGTTTGAATTTTTTATAATAAATTTGGTTAATTTTTTATTTAAAAATCAACTTTATATTTTTGTTTAACTTTTCGGAAGTACCATTTTTTTTAATTTTCAGATTTATAAAAAAAGGTTTTTTATCTGTGCTGAAACTATCTGTAAATAATTTCCAGTCGCAAAGAATGATTAAAAAAATTGTTGATTACGTTATAAACAAATTATTGATCAAAAGTTCTTTTCGAGATTGGGAATTTTTATCTTATTGAAATCCAGAGTTTTTGTTATGGAATGTGTGAGAAATAAAAGTTGTATTACTGTTACTCAAAAGAAGATGCTACTTGGCAATTTCAAAAAAAAATTGACAGTTTGGCTATTTATCAACGAACAGGCTTAATTTTTTTTAACGAAATAAACTAAGAATGCTTTTCCGGTGACTGTTTGATATGATACTTAGCAAATTTGAAAGCATTTTCAATTATTTAAACAATTTTTATAAACAAATTCAGAGTTTTTCTCTTTTTCAACGAATAGGTTCAATTAAAAAAAAAAACTAGGAATGCTTTTCCGGTGACTGTTTGATATGATACTTTGCAAATTTACAAGAATTATTAATTATTTACAAAATTTTTATAAACAAATTCAGAGTTTGTCTATTTTTCAATGAATAGGCTCAATTAAAAAAAAAATAACTAAGAATATCTTTGCGATGACTCTCTTCTATGGTGCTTTGAAAATTCCCCACAGTTATTAATTATTTAAACAATTTTTATAAACAAATTCATATTTTGTCTATTTTTCAACAAATAGACTCAATCTGTTAAAAAAATTAACTGAGAATATCTTTGCGATGACTCTTTTCTATGTTCCTTTGCAAATTCCGAACAATTATGATTTAAACAATTTTTGTAAGGAAATTCAGAGTTTTCTATTTTTCAACGAATAGACTTAATTTGTTCACGGAATCAACTAAGAATGTCTTTTAGATGAGTTTTTTCATGATGTTTTGCAAATTCCCATGAATTATTTATTTTAAACTAAGATTTTTTTTGTAATAAATTTCGTTTTTCAACGAATAGGCTCAATTTTTTTACAAAATTAACTGAGAATGTCTGTGCGGTGACTCTTTTCTATAGTGCTTTACAAATTTCCAATAATTATGATTTATTTAAACAATTTTTATAAGGAAATCCAGAGTTTTCTATTTTTTAACGAATAGGCTCCATTTGTTCACGGAAGCAACTAAGAATGTCTTTTCGATGAGTTTTTTCATGATGTTTCGCAAATTCCCAAAAATTATTAATTATTTAAAACATTTTTTACAGATATAACTGAGAATGTATTTGCGATGACTATTTTCTATAGTACTTTACAAATTCCAAAGAACTATGATTTATTTATTTAAACAATTTTTGTAAGGAAATTCAAAGTTTGGTTATTTTTCAACAAAATGGCTTAATTTTTTTAACAGAATCAACTAAGAATGCTTTTCCGGTGACTTTTTGATGTTATACTTTGCAAATGTACAAGAATCATTAATTATTTAAACAATTTCCATAAACAAATATAGAGTTTGGCTAGTTTTCAACAAATAGGCTCATTTTTTTACATAATTATCTAAGAATACCTTTCCGATTACTTTTTTCTATGATGCTTTTCCAATATTTGTTAATTATTCAAACAATTTTCATAAAAAAAATTGAAAATTAGTTTTTTTGGTGGAAAATTCAACAGTTTTGTAGAAAATTCGTCCTTTTGGCCTTAACATTCAACAATTCAGTAGAAAATTCATCTATTTGGTAGAAAATTCAACTGCTTGCTGAAAGTTGAACTACTTTGTTAATTCGCAAGAAACAGTAGGATTTGTCCAAGCTCCTTCTCACCTAAAATCGTCCTACCTTATTTTTGTATGACCCCTAAATAAATTGAAAACAATTTTAGTTTGAGAAAATTACGTAAGATTCGTGGTTCAAAATTTCAGAAAAAAACTTTACGTAATTTATGCAGCCAGTGTGTGATACATATTTTATTATTTCCAAATAAAGTTAACAAAGGTAATTTTAGAGTATTTAAAGATATTAATTTCATACGTGTACTCAATTATCACCTTGCCGTTCGAAAAACAGTTTACGTACTTAGTTGTAAGTTGAGACGATTTGTGGTGAGTGAGAGAGCGAGAGAGAGATAGAGAGAGAGAGAGAGAGAGAGAGAGAGAGATTTCTTGAGTGGATCTAAGTCTAAGGTACGAGACTATTTACTCTAAATTGTAGACTTCAAAACGTTCCCAAAGGAGAATTCCGAGCTTTCGGAATGCAAATCCGAGAGGGAAATTCACTTCCTCTTAAGACACATCATTTGCTACCAGGATTAAGACATTAGGAGATGCATTCACTGAAGTTAAATTAGTGAGTTTATTTCAAAATAGATTTTAACACCTCCGAAGAATGAATAAATCCAACCCCAAGAATTTCATAGTAAATATTCACAATAAATTGTTATTTATCAAATTTACGCTAGGACGTGATTTCATTTTTGCACTGGCATGGACCTGAGGTCACACAGACCACTGTATATATTTATATTTAATTAAATAAATGAAGAAGTTTTTGTTATCTGACTTAGACAAGTATATCGAGCGACATTGGCTAATTAATTAATTATTTGGTTGAAAATGTAACTATTTTGTTAAAGTTATCTGTCTTGTCGAAAATTTAACTTCTTTCGTTGATGAAAATTCATCTTTCTTGTTTCAAAATGAACTTTTTTTTGAAAATTCAACTGTCTTCGATAAAATCATCTTTCTATCTTGAAAATTAAAATATTATCTTAAAATTTCAACTATATTGTTGAAAATTTGTAGTTTTTACAAAAAAAAAAAGTTTCAAAGAAACTCTTAAATTGGGAACTTATTGACAGAGTGAACATTTCTGTCCATTCAACCTCAGAATAAAATATTTTGGAAGAATTGTAGAATGGCTTTGGGTCGTATACATATGTCAGGAATATATATTTGTTGGAGTGGCCTAATCTCGCATTCCCATCGCCCTCCGGATGTCGAGTCAGCGACAAGTCGATTACGGAAGCTTATCATCTACTCCTCCTCTTGATTCTCTCATCTGAAACTCCACGGTTCGCCCAAAAGAGAGAAATGCGAACGTTTGTATCAAGATACCAGGATTAGGTTGCACTTGGTTCGCATAAGCGGATTACTTATCACGGATTTTGCTTGGATTGAAGACTGAGAGGAATCAAAATTGTATAAGTAGCAAGGGAAGTGTACAAATAATGCCAGATGTAAAGTATTAAGAGATCTTCTTCAAATTTATCAAAATTATCAAAAATTAGCTATGAATTCGATCTCGAGTAATTCCACTTTGTTTGTAGATATAATTGTATGGTGCTCATTTCACGAGAACTTTGCTTCCTGTTAGCAAATGTATTTCCTTCCTCATAGAGGAAGCGTTAGTTATTTTTTTCAATAATAGACAAACCAAAGTCTTCATTTTGATCAATTTAAAAATAGAAATTTACAAAAAATACAAAATTACAAAATAATACAAAAAACTTTTCAAATACAAAGACAAGTCAGACAAATCAAATTTTGTATTCGAAATGATAATTTTTCGAGCTGGAAAAGGGAAGGGGAGTTCTGTTGCACCCTATCCCTTTCCCAGCTTTATGATTTCTTTACAAAAATTGTCAGAATTATTCTATTTGAAAATTTATGATCAAAAAGTCTTTTATAATCATGCGTCAACTTTGAATTATGTCAATGAAAAAAGTTTTTCTGTTTGAAACAGATATTTCAAATATTACAAATGAGCATAACTTCCTTAATCTTAAATAAAGTGTATTGATAATTGATATTATACATCAAACGATTTGCCTCGAATCAAGGAATCTTTTCCGTTCTTGCGTCAACTTTGAATTATGTTAATGAAAAAAGTTTTACTCTAAAAAACCGATTTTTCAAATATTATGCATTACCATAGCTTCCTTACTCTTCAATAAAATGTATTAATATTATAGGTCAATCGATTCGACTCCAATCAATACATCCTTTCTGCTCTTGCATCAACTTTGAATTATGTTGATGAAAAAAGCTTTACTATAAAAAACCAATTTTCAAAATATATAAATTACCATAACTTCCCTACTCTTTAATAAAGTGTATTAATATTACAGGTCAATCGATTCGTCTCGAACCAAGGAATCTTTTATATTCTTGCATCAACTTTGAATCATGTTGAAGATAAAAATTTTACTATAAAAAACCCTATTTTCAAATATTATGCATTACCATAGTCTTAAATCAGCACATCTTTCCTATTCTCGCTTCAACTTTAAATTATGAGAATGAGAAAATTTTTACTATTAAAATTGATTTTAAAAATATATAAATTACCATAATCTCCCTACTCTTTAATAAAATGTATTAATATTGTAGGTCAATCGGTTAGTCTCGAATCAGCACATCTTTTGTTTTCTTGCATCAACTTTGAATTATGAGAATGAGAAAATTTTTACTATAAAAATCGAGTTTTATTTTAATATAAATGACCATAAATTCCCTACTCTTTAATAAAACGTATTAATATTATAGGTCAATCGATTCGTCTCGAACCAAGGAATCTTTTATATTCTTGCCTCAACTTTGAATTATGTTCAAGAAAAAAGTTTTACTGTAAAAACCCGTATTTTCAAATATTATGTATTACCATAGCTTCCTTACTCTTCAATAAAATGTATCAATATAATAGGTCAATCGATTCGTCTTGGATCATCACGTCTTTTCTATTCTCACATCAACTGTAAATTATGAGAATGACAAAATTTTTACAATAAAAATCGAGTTTGAATATAACACAAATGACGATAACTTCCTCACTCTGTAATAAAATCTATAAATATTATAGGTCATTCGATTCGTCGTGAATCAACACAACTTTTCTATTCTCACATCAACTTTAAATTATGAGAATGACAAAGTTTTTACAATAAAAATCGATAAATAAAAATATATCAATTACCGTAACTTCCCTACTCTTTAATAAAATGTATTAATATTTTAAGTCAATCGATTCGTCTCGAACCAAGGAATCTTTTATATTCTTGCATCAACTTTGAATTATGTTGAAGAAAAAAATTTTACTATAAGAAACCGTATTTTGAAATATTATACATTACCATAGCTTCCTTACTCTTCAATAAAATGTATTAATATTATAGGTCAATCGATTCGTCTCAAATCAGCACATCTTTTCTATTCTCGCTTCAACTTTAAATTATGAGAATGAGAAAATTTTTACTATATAAATCGATTTTAAAAATATATAAAGTACCACAATCTCCCTACTCTTTAATAAAATGTATTAATATTGTAGGTCAATCGATTCGTCTCAAATCAACACATCTTTTCTGTCCTTGCATCAACTTTGAATTATGAGAATGAGAAAATTTTTAGTACAAAAATCGAGTTTTATTATAATATAAATGACCATAACTTCCCTACTCTTTAATAAAACGTATTAATATTATAGGTCTATCTATTCGTCTCCAACCAAGGATTTTTTCTTATTCTTGCATCAACTTTGAACTCTGTTAAAGAAAAAAGTTTTGCTAAAAAAAACCGTATTTTCAAATATTATGCATTACCATAGCTATCTTACTCTTTAATAAAATGTATAAATAGTATAGGTCAATCGATTCGTCTTGGATCAACACAGCGTTTCTATTCTCGCATCAACTTTAAATTATGAGAGTGAGAAATTTTTACTATAAAAATCGATTTTTAAAATATATAAATTACCATAACTTCCCTGGTCTTCAATAAAATGTATTAATATTATAGGTCAATCGATTCGTCTTGAATCAACACAACTTTTCTGTTCTTACATCAACTTTAAATTATGTGAATGAGAAAATTTTTACTATAAAAATCGATTTTAAGAATATATAAATTACCATAACTCCTCTACTCTTTAATAAAATGGATATGCGAGTTTTTAGTGGTAATTATGATTTGTTTGTCGCTTTTTAAATACAAATTGTTTCTAATACATAAAAAATACTTTATATTCATAATTATATATCTACCTGAATTGTTTAAGCAATTTATTATTGTTTTTACGAATAGAAAGTCGCGGTTAAAAAAAAATTCCACTTTTTTCCAAACATAATTGTTTAAACAATTTATTATTATTGTTAATAATATTATCTTTGTACAATACTAGAAATTGTGGTTTTTTCTGAAATAAATTTTTGCCCGCTTTTCACTTTAAGTGAGTTAACATATAATTTAATTTAGCAACAATAATTGTTTTAAAAAATTACTATTGTTTATATTCTTTTTCCTCTATATTACTACTAGATAGTTGCGATTCTTTCGGATATTTTTAACTTTTTGTCCACTTTTAAATTAGAGTAAAGTAACAATTAATTCAAGTTTACAAAAATAATTGTTTCAACAATTTATTCTTATTGTTAATAATGTTCTCTTTGCTTAATGGTAGAAAGTTGCGGTTTTCTGAAATTTTTGTCTATTTTTCACTTGAAGTGACTTAATAATTAATTATGTTTAGCGAAAGTAATTTTTTAAACAAATTATTATTGTTTATAACTATCTTCATCTATATTAATGCCAGATAGTTGCGGGTTTTTTCTGAAATTTTCGGAGAAATTTTGAACTTTTTTCCACTTTTCACTTTGTAAAATAATAATTATTGCAAGTTATCAAAAATAGTTGTTTAAAGAATTTAGTATTGTTTATAACTATCTTCCTTGAGATAAGTGCTAGAAATTTGCGGTTTTTTATATTTGTTTGAAAATGTAACTGATTCCAATTGAATATTCTATCATTTCAGTTGAAAATTGAAAACTAATTTCTTTTGTTGAACCTCAATTTTTTGAACCTAAAATTTACGTATTTATTTTTTGGTTGACAATTCATCTTTTTTAGTTGAAAATTCATCAGTTTGATTGAAAATTAATGTTTTCAACTAAAAATTTAACTGTTCCATGTTTGGTTCAAAATTGATCCACTATTTTGTTGAAAAATCGTCTTTTCGAAAAAAATCGTCTTGTTTGAAAATTCATCATTTGAATTGAAAATTCATTTTTTTGGTTGATAATGAAAGTACTTGGTTGAAAGTTAAACTTTTTTGTTAAAAAGTCATCTTTTTGGTTTGAAATTAATATAGTGCATATGAAGATCCATTATTTTATATGAAAATACATTAATTTAGTTGAAAATTTGTTTTTTTTTTGTGGACATTTTTTTTGTCGTTGAAAATTAAACTTCCATTTTTGGTTAAAAATTGATCTCTTTCAGTTCAAAATTCAACTATTTAGTTAAAAATTGATTCTTCTTTTTTGAAAATTTAACAATTTGGCACTATGAACAATTATACCTGGAAAAAACCTAGAATTTTCAGGGAATTTTTTTCCAGAATTTGAGTAGACACCCTAATGGATTATCTAACCAATTGCTAAATTCTTGTAACAAAGATCAATCTTTCTGGCAATGTCTAACTTTACGATTAAACGTAAAAAAGTACCCTTCAATGAGATGAAGATGAAATTTGGCCGTATTTTCATAGTTAGCTATGTCTGAGATAAATGTTTGATCGCTTCAAGCATCGAAGGAACTTTGTCGAGGAATCAAAGGATTTTGCTTTGAAAAATGATCCGGTAACTCTAGAAGGTATACCAGAACCAGGCATAAAAAGTAAAAAAAAAATGAAGCGGTAAAACAAATTGTACAAGTTGGAAAAATACAATAATATGAGAATTTTACCGCATTCTTGTGCGTATTTTTATTTTGAACTGTTTTTACTCTTTAAAGAAAAAAAAAAGATTAATTCTACGATAAAAGGTGAATCTTTAATCCAAAATTGCCAAATTTAATACTCCACTATTTAAAACAAAACCGTGGGTTGCGCTAGCTTAAAGTAAAGCTGACGTAACCCACGGTTTTGTTTGAAAATAGTGGAGCATTCAATTTGGCAAAAGGGCATTAAATTATCCTTAAATGAGCCCTTAATTAAGAAATAGATTTTAACTCGATTCGAGCATGTGGTTACGTCAGCCTAATGTTAAGCTAGCGCATCCTATGGTTTTTATTTAAAATAGTGGAGCATTAAATTTGGCAATTGGGCAATAAATTAGCATTAAATGAGCCCTTCATTATGAAATAGGTTTTAACTCGATTCGAACATGTGGTTGCGTCAGCTTAAAAACACCTCGGACCTACGGCCACCCTGAAGCCACTGTGTAACTTTTTTCCTATACACAGAAATTTTTTTTTTCTCCATAAGCATCATTCTCATGATGCTCTTTTTCGCTTGATATATCATTTTTCTTCACACTTCATCCTGCAAAATCTTTGAAGGTTTTTTTTATAAGCTATAAGAGTATTAGGCAGAAGAGGAGAGTCAGGCGAATCAGATACAATAAGAATAATGACTGCATTGAGCAAAGCGGGTCGTATAGTAGTTATATAGTAGTAAGGCTTCAGGGGTGGACACGTCAGATAATCCAAAGTAGTAGTATGGAGTATGGACTATAGTCATAGTCAGAGGTCGTTAAAGTTGGGTCATAAACTCTATTCTTCGTCGGTACGACTTAAAAGTCGTGGTTGGGCTTCACCAGCAGATACCGGAAGTAGTAAACGACCGAACGCCGCGCCGTTTTACGCACGTTCTCTTCCTCAACGAAGTTCACTCTTGTATGCAATGCACAGTGCACACCCTCTGCTGCCTCTCATTATCAACCTTGCTTATCATTTCAACAGTGCACTGCTTTCCCGCTCTCGTAATCGACAATTTGCAAACAGATGTCAGACAAAACGTTTGAATTTTCAACAAAAAAGAAAAAAATATTTTAAATATTTTTTTTTCTGAAAAAAGATCCTCTCCTTTCGCTCCGCTGGGAATCGAACCACAGAAATACTGATTTCCGGTCAGGTGCTTTCCCATTAAGCTACTAGAGAGATCGAGAGAAGAAACCTTTTCAGAAATGCACCCATTATTTTGCTAGATTGTACAAATCAAATTTTTCAAGGAATCTGTATTATCATTAGAGAATAACAGAAAATATTTAACGTTTTTTCAGACTAGATGGAGCTATGAAAGAAAAATTATTTTAAATAATTTTTTGCTGAAAAAAGATCTTCTCCTTTCGCTCCTTTCGCTCTATAAAATAATTAATTAATTCTGGTGTTCTCTAAAGATAATACAGATTTGTTGGAAAATTTGATTTGTACTAAATAGCAAAATAATGCGTGTATTTCTGAAAAAAGTTTTTTCTCTAGATCTCTCTAGTAGCTCAATGGGAAAGCACCTGACTGGAAATCAGTAGTTCTGTGGTTCGATTCCCAGCGGAGCGAAAGACGATCTTTTTTCAGAGAAATGTTATTTAAAATAATTTTGCTTTCATAGCTCCATCTAGTCTGAAAAGACGTTAAGTATTTTCTGTCATTCTCGAATGATAATACAGATTCCTTGAAAAAAAGAGAAAAGTTCATTTCCAACCAATCGGTTGAATTTTCAGTTAAAAAAATTAATTTTAAACGAAGAAATGTATTTGTTGATGTTTTAACCAAAAAAGATCTTAATGTTAAATCAGAGACAGTTGAATTTAATAAAAAAAAAAATACGAATTTTCAACAAAGTACTCGAATCTTCAACTAAAACAGATTAATTTTCAAGCAAAAAATTCATTTTCTGCAAAAACACAAATTGTCAACAAAATACATCAATTTGCAATGAAATAGTTAATTTTGCAGCCAAGAGGATTAATTTTCTTCCAAAAATGTCGAATTTTGAACAAAATATAGGAATTTTCAACCAAATAATTGAATTTTCAACTAATTTCATACATTTTCTACCAAACAGTTGAATTTTTAAACTAAAAAAGATCCATTTTTGACGCTAAATGGAATAGTGTAATTTTTATTTAAAAACAAGAATTTTCAAATCAAAAAACGTATTTTCTATAAACCACGTGAATCTTCCACTAAATAGTCGAATTTTTGAAGCCAAAAAGACAAATTTTTTACAAAACATTTGAATATTCAACAAAAAAAGCTAATTTACAACCAAACAGTTCAATTTTCAGTTAAAAAAATTAATTCGAAACCAAAAAATGTAATATTTGATAGTTTTTTAATATATGGTTAATATTTTTAAAACTAATAGTTGATACTTCAACCAAAAACATTTTAATTTTAAATCAGAAACAGTTAAATTCAACCAAAAAATACGAATTTTCAACAAAATACTAGAATCCTCAACTAAACCAGATTAATTTTCAACCAAACCATTGCATTTCAATCCAAAAAATTAATTTTCTACCAAAAAAACGACTTTTCAACTAAATAGTCAAATTTTCAATCAAGAGGATTAATTTTCTAACAAAAAAGTCAAATTTGCAACAAAATACAGTAATTTTCAATTAAAAAAACGTATTTTCTACAAAACAGTTGGATTCTCTACCAAATGCGTAGTTGAATTTTCAAGCCAAAAATACGAATTTTCTACAAAACATTTGAATTTTCAACAAAAAAGTTAATTTTAAACCAGACGGTTGAATTTTCATCCAAATAGTTAAATTTTTAACCAAGAGGATTTATTTTCTTCCAAAAAAGTCGACTTTTTAACTAAAAACAGGAATTTTCAACCAAATAATTGAATTTTCAACCAGTTTTTACATTTTTAAACTAAAAAAGATCAAATTTTAATCCAAAATAGAATAGTTAAATTTTCATTAAAAAAATTAATTTTCAGTTTTAAAAAACGACGAATTTTCTACAAAACATTCGCATTTTCTACAAAAATGTTAATTTTCAACAAAAAAGTTGAATTTCAACCAAACGGTTGAATTTTAAACAAATATTTAAATTTTTACTTCAAAAAATTAATTTTAAACTAAAAAATGTAATAGTTAATTGTGATAATTGTAATTTTAATTGTATTAAAGATTGTATTGTATTATTTTAATTGTAATTTTCAAGAAAAGTCTCAACTAAAACAGATTAATTTTCAACCAAACCGTTTAATTTTTAATAAAAACACTGAAAAAAATTTTTTCAACAAAATACATCAATTTCTAATAAAATAGTTAAATTCACAACCAAGAGGCTTAATTTTCTACCAAAAATTGGATTCTTGAACAAAATGTAGGAAATGTTTACCAATTTTATACACTTTCTGCCAAATAGTTAAATTTTTAGTTTAAAAATATTAATTTAAAACAAAAAAATGTGATATTTGATAATGCAACCAAAAAAGATTTCAATTTTAAATCAGAAACTGTGGAATTTAATGAAAAAATACGATTTTTTAAAAAGATACTTGAATCTTGAACTGAAACTGATTAATTTCCGACCAAACAGTGGAATTTTTACAACAAAAAATGGATTATCTACGAAAAGGATGAATTTTCAACAAAATACATCAATTCTCAAGCTAATAGTTAATTTTCTACCAAAAAATTAAAAATTTTAACAAAATACATAAATTTTCAAGCACGAGGATTTTATACCAAAAAGAGTCAAATTTTTAACAAAATACGTGAATTTTCGACCGAAGAGTTGCATTTTTAACCAAAAGAGAATATTTACATTTTCAATTAATAAAATTAAACCACGAAAAAGACGAATTTTCAACAAAACATTTGAATTTTCAACAAAATTATCGAATTTCCTACAAAGTAGAATAATTTTTTACCAAATTGTTGAATTTTCTACCGAAAAGACCATTTTTCAACAAAATAGTTTAATTTTTAACAAAATTTTTGAATTTCCTACAAAGTAGATTAATTTTTTATCAAACAGTTGAATTTTCAACCAAAAACATGTATTTTCAAAGAATTATATTTTCTTTTAACATCATAATTATTTTCTAAGAAGATTCATTTTTTACCGAAAAATACGAATTTCCAACAAAATATATTTTAATTTTAATTATATTCAAATACATGTTACGAGCGAATGGAAGAAATGATTTATTAGGTGTTTAGTAGTATTTATTTATTTTAATATTCCATAGTGATAATTTATATATTAAAGAATATCCTGAAATCATTTGTCAAAGCATCGCAAATTAATAATGTTAATTAAATTCCTGAAAACTTTTGCTATTAAGAAATTACTTTTCCTTATTTATACTGTTAGATATTATTTACAAGAACTGAAAAAAAAATTTGTTTCAAGGAAAAATTTGTAGAGGTACCTGGAAAAAACTGGGAATTTTGAAGGAATTTTTTCAGGTTATAAGTAGACATTCTATTTGAGATGAAAATTTTATAAAATTTGTTAATATCCCCAATTTAATATTTTTTTAAACAAATTTAATAATTATAAAGTTCCATTTTCCTTCTTAATTTTTTTCTTTAAACCCATATCTGAATTTTTCCGTTTCAACATTGCAATATTTGCATAATTTAGTCTTTATAAGAATTCTTTATTTTCAAATCGCAATCGTAGCAATGCTATTTTACATTTTTATTATTAATCATAGATATAATAAAATACCCTGAAAGTACTTTATTACTTTTGAGGAAAAATATGACTAAACGAAAATTTCTAGAAAAAATTATATAAATTTATCTTAAATTTATCGCATGATTATATAATACGATCATAAAATGAATTTAGTTGGCTTTCTCCTCATTTTCCAACTCTTAAATCCTAACCCCTAAAAAATCTATTCGCAGTTTGTTTCATTTACGACTCGCTCTTTCTCTATACACGTATAGTAATCAATCACTGAAGATTTTATGAACCTTCGTCGTTAACTCACATGGTACTTTTATGCAACTACCGATCATATAATCTCCCTGAAAAAAGACAACATTTTTCTACTCAAAATTTCGAAAAATTCTTAAATTAAGTTTTTATTAAATTAAGTTTATTAAATGAATGCTGCCTGAAACGAAAAACTTTGAATAAAAATGGGCCCAAGTGGAGAGCTTTACGTGGTGACTTTGTGAAGCTCTTCACCTGGGGTGATTGCCAGATATATTAATCAGCGACCTGGGTCGGAGCAATGTTGCGGAACAAATGTGTTATTTAAATAAACACGGGAATTCTAGCTCAATCTAAAAATAGTGGATAAGTAAGGCCCGTTCTAACCCAACATTTCTACCTTACCGACATTGAGAAGCTTCTAGCTGTAGTGGTTCGTGTCTGTGCTAATTTTTTTTAGAAAAGTGGTTCATATCCGTGTTAAGCTTCTAGAACATTCTCGAGGGTCCTGATGACGTCATCATGCATCTCTACCTTATCGGCATTCTTGATGACGTCATCATGACCCTCGAGAATGTTCTAGAAGCTTAGGACGGAAAT